>CAUYRT010053355.1:0-16826 GCA_963574885.1 Lepilemur ruficaudatus
TTTAGTAGAGACGGGGGTCTCACGCTTGCTCAGGCTGGTTTCGAACTCCTGACCTTGAGCTATCCACCAGCCTCAGCCTCCCAGAGTGCTAGGATTACAGGCATGAGCCACCGCACCTGGCCCAAAAATTTGGTTCTTGGACTAGGAAAGGCCCTTCTAAGAGACTGAGAATTGGATTCTAAAATTGGCCTCAGCCATGTTCTGCTGTGAAGTCAACAGTAAAATAAACAGAGTATTCACAGAAGCAGTAAAATTCATACGGTGGGCTTAGCCTGGTGTTTCACCTAAGTAGCAAGGAGTGTGAGGTTGCTGTGAGCTAGGCTGACGCCACGGCATTCTAGCCTGGGCAACAGAGTGAGACTCTGTTTCACAAAAAAAAAGAAAGAAAGAAAGAAAGAAAACACCCAGCAGCTCGCTCCACCCCGCCAACTGTGTGTCTCCCCCTCACTTTCCGGCGCTGGCGCCCTCTCACCCACCGGAGCCACTGGAACACACGCACTTGCCGTTCCCAGCCTGGTCGAGAGCCAGGACGGGCCCCTCTGCGGGTGCACAAGGTCCTTGGTTTTGCTGGTCACGGGACGCGCCGTGCCCAGGTGAGTCGGCCTGGGGAGCCCCTGCGCTCAGTGGGGGCTGCCCAGGGCTTGAAGAAGGGGCACCGCCCGCACAGAGCCCCAGAAGGGTAGACTGAGGCCCCCACGGGCACCCAGGCCTGTGTAGGGAGCTGCGGGTGTGAGGAGCCTGGGCAGGCAGTCCGCAGTGGCGGGTCCGGCTGGGATAGAACACGACCTCCCCCCCCCCAGGGCAAACAGACGGCAGCAGCCAGGGAGGGAGGGGCCGCCGCGCTCACCAGCGCACCTGCCACGGCCCACGTGCAGCCAGCACCGCCCTGCGCATGCCTGGGTCTATCCCCTCCTGTTAGTGGCCGGGAGGGACGCGCCCCACGTTCTCTCCTACCGGTCACCCTAACCCCGTCCCGGGCGAGGCCTGCACGGTGCTTCCTGCTCTGTCCTGTACCTGCTGCCCTCACGCGCTGCGAGCCTGACCCAGAAACATGAAGAAAGCAGGAGCCTGTTTCTTATCCGCCTGACAAGACAGGAAAATCACCGGCTCAAAGGATAAAAAATTTGCTGACTGACACAGCGAAACCGGGTGGAGGGTGACGGTGACACGAAGGAGCAGTGGGACGGGTCAGAGCGCCGGGCGCCGCGCTGGCCAAGGGGACCCACTCTCCCCGCCACGTGGAGTCCGGAACGCGGAGCAGACGCAGCACACGCGTGTGAGCAACGTGATCCGCTCCCGCTGACTTCGTCCTTCCTCCCCTTAACACCAGCAAGTCCCGGCTTGGAGACAGTCTGGTGCGGCGCGGCAGGGCTGGCAGGAGGGAGGCAGACGCAGGGCCAGCAGCCGCGCCGGCGCAAGTCACACTCACCGTCCACACAGAGCTCCGCCGAGCTGCAGAGGCCGTCCTTGAGCAGGCAGCCTGGCGGGAAAGAGAGAAGAGACAGGTCAGCATGGAGGGAAGGAGCCGTGTCCCGGAGGCCGCGCCTGGGCAGCTGGGGTCTTGAGGGGACGTGCTGGCCACAGGCAAGCTGTCCTGGCCCAGCCGCTCCCAGAGGGCGCAGGCAGGGCCCACTCCATCCCGTTGGCACAGGTGCCTCGTGGCTCGGGTCTGCGTGCTGAGCTGCCTGGCTTGGGCAGAGTTTGCCGTCAGCATCAGCACGAGAGACAACGGGGCCCTCAGGTCCTTCTCTCCAGCCCCGTGCACCTAACACACAGCAGGGCTCATCCCACCCGGGGAGCAGAGAGCGTGGAGCCCAGGGGCGGACAGAGCCAGGCAGTGTGAGAAGCAAACAGTGGCCGCTGCGGCTGCAGCCCAGAGTGGAGGGGAGGAGGAAGAGGAAAAGGAGGAAGAGGAGCCCCGTGGACACCACACAGGGCCCATCCCCACCAGGAGGACGCTGGAACCCTCTGTGTGGCGGGAAGCAGAGACGGCGCCAGGCGTGTTGCCCACCGTGCGGACCGGTGCTCGCGCTCCGGTCCCTCACGGGAAAAGCACACCGAGGACACAGTGCCTGGGGACAAAACACATCAGGCAGGGGTGCAAGCAGGAGCCACAAGAATGGGGAGGGCACGAGCAGCACCCAAATGGGGCCCCCAGGCCTAAGATGCCGCAGCCACGCCTGCCCGGGTGGAGGGCTGTGGACCAACCAAACTGGGTGTGTTATGAATACATCGAGCCTCAGCCACGCTGAGGACGTATTCCCACCAGAGCACAGCGCCTTCACCCCTGCTTCTCCAGCTGGCAGACTCCTGCTCATCCACTGAGATCCATTCACGAGTCCCCACGACTGGCCGGGCAGATCAGTCCTGGCCCAGGTGGCGTTAGGTAGGGCTGCCATCCCCAGCCGCAGCCCTGCACCCGCCCATGGCCTGTTAGGAACCAGGCCACGTGTCACGGCCTGAGCTCTGCCCTGCTGCCCCCCCCCACCATCTCTGGAAAAACTGTCTTCCAAGAAAGCGTCCCCTGGTGCCAGAAAGGTTGGGGACCCCCCACACTGCTGTGATCAACTCAAGGACGCATCGTCCTCCACCTGACTGTGGGATTCTTACGTTTAGGAGCCACATAAATTCTCGTTTTACCTACTGCCACCTCTGCCACGCCACCTACGTGTCTGGCACATGGCAGGTGTGGAGAGTGGAGACGTGAACAGAAGAGCTGACAGGTCAGGAGACAGTGCTGGTTACTGAGGAATCACCCCCCGGAGTCGCTCTGAAGTCTCCAGTCGTCAGCGTCCTCGTGAGGGGGTTGGGATGATGTCCCCACAGCTGAGCATCCGGTCACATTAAACAAACGCAGGTTGAGCAAGGCACAAAGTGTGGACCTGCAGAGGATGCAGGGAAAGCCCTGCTCCAGAACCTCCACCATTCATAGGAGGGAGCATCTCACACCGTCCCTAGACAGGGAACCCTCCCGAGGTGGCCGTGGGGCCACTGCGCAGGTCCCCCGCCCCAACAGGCGGCGGGAGTGGTCCCCGGGCACAGCCCTGCACCCTGTGGGCGGCCACCGAGAACAGCAGCTCCACTCTGAGCAGGGTCTCGTCTTCCGTCATGGCAATGGCACGTCAGTCCTTAATCCCCAGTGCGTCTGTGGCCTGCTCCGCCTGGGAGTTAGCCCAGACCTGTGGCGCCTGCGTCCCCTGCTCCCCAAACCCCACCCCGCTAGAGAGTCATTTCTTCCTCTGATGCGTGTCTGTGCCCCGCGGCGGGGGGCAGACAGCCGGCGAGGAAAGTGGTCCTGAGACTCCGGCCGGGCAGGAAGAGGCTGAGACCCCACCACGGCAGGGAGCGTGAGAACATCGGCAGCTCCTCCAGCCTCAGACGGGCTCAGCGCCCTCAGCCACCCCCAGCCCAGCGCACAGAGGTTCGCAGCCCGGGGACAAGGACATGGCCATGCGGAATCTGAAAGTGCAGTCGGGGAGTCGGGCAGCGTCTCTGTGCCTGGCGAAGGCGGCAGCTGCAGGGTTCGGCCCATCGATTGTACAGAGCAGCTCCGGCGCCGCAGGACGGGGAAGGCGGGACGCAGGGACACACGCAGGCACATGGCGGGCCAGAGACTCACGTTCCAACTCTGAGCCTGTCTCGTGCAGATGGCAGGTGACCGAATTCTGTCAGAAAAGGCACCGGGAAGAGGCCTCTGTGTGGCTCCCGTCTCTGCTTTCGTCACGCTGACCACGAGTGTGACGCGCAGGAGACTCTCGACCCCGACCTGGGAAGGCCACTGGGACCGGCGAGTGCCCAGCTGGCCCATTCTGGGACACAGAGGAAAACCTGCAGCTTCCTTGGGGAAAAGGCAAAGGTAACGGCAATATTTCAAGGTGTTTATTGCCAGGTTGCAAACGTTATGCATATTTCACCCAATGTGCTAATTTTACTGCTAATTTACTTGTGTCATTTGCTCTAAAATTGAGAAAAAAACATAATTCACTTTAAATACCAGCCACAGACTGATAGTAACTATGACCATAAATCACTAGGAGAAGAGACTTTTCTCAGGCAGACACTGCTCCACCCCACGCCCGAGGGCCTCAGACACACTTCCTCCGCAAACTGGCCCCTGCTCCCATCCCGGGCTCGTGGGAGCCCCCGGACTTGCACGCCGGTCAGCGCTCACGGACAGTCCACGCCAAGTCCAGACGTTGCTCTGAAGCCAAGCACTAAGGCCACGAGGAAAGTCCACAGTGGCCCCCTGAGCCCTTGATCGTGTGCCCTTGATCGCCCAACGCTCGGAACTAGAATCCTTAACTGCCACGTGTTATCCACACTGCCACGTGAGGAGACGGGCGCTTCCAGAATCCTTAAACTGCTGCTTTGGCCACGCAGGGCCACGGAGCACAGGGCTCCTCCCATTCTGTGTCCACGGCTCTCCCTCCAGCTTCAGCACAGAGGTTCAGGTGCACATGCACACACGTGTGAGCATATGCACACATGTGTGCACACCCACCCACATGCACACTCATACATGTGGGCACGTGTGCATACACATACGTGTGTACACATACACCTGTACACATACGTGCACACATACATCATGCACACGCACGCCGGTCCTTTCAGTTTGGGTTCTGCTTCCCTTTTGTCTTCTTGGACGTCAAGCAGTATCTGGTCACCATCTCAGCGCCTCTTTTCTCTCCTCTTCAAGATGAAAGTGTATCCAGGTCTCCGCGAGGAGCAGACAGACCTGCCCCTTGACCCCATCGCCCAGAGTGTCCATGCAGGGCCCATGTCTGTGGTGGAGACGGTCCACGTGAAGAGCCCACCGCCTGCTCTTCACACTGTGCTCTCCCTTTTCTGTAATAAGCCGTGACCACAGGCAGAGCAGCCGTGAGTCCCACCATCCTTCCAAGCCACGAGGTCCTCTGAGTCACCAGCCCCAGGGTGGGCCTGGGGTCCCGCCACAGCTCTGCACCCCGATGCAGCTGAACGCACTATGTGTATCTCACGCCGCTTTACGAGGCCCCCAGCGGGAAAGACGCACCGCCTTAGTTCCCACCCTGGTTCCTGCTTGAGGGCAGGGAGGATGACACTCGTCCCCAGTCCTGTCCCCACAGGCTGATGGCTGGCCCCAGCTCCCCCTTGCTTTCAGAGCATGTCCACGAGGCTGAGCAGCCCCCCACAAGGGCACGACACCAGGAGCCACGCGCACCTGCCCACCACGGCTGCGCTGTGGCCGAGTGAGGTCCACACACGGCAACGTCCAGAACACGACCCTCTGCCCAGCTCCCTACAGCTGCCAAGTCTCACCGGGTGTTGCCGGAGCCAGCCGGTGACGTGTGGATCCTGGCATTGGGGGGTGAGGATGAGAAAAGAAAGAGACAAACAAAGATGGGGATGGGAGGACAGTGTCTCTGTGGACAGCTGCACCAAGTTTATTTTTTGAGCTATATTTATACAGGTATCAGGTGGAAAAATCCATTACAGAGAAATGTTTACATGCTAAAGCCCACATACCCAATTATACAAAAGAGTCATAAATCACATTACAAGGCCTTTGTTAAGTCAACCCTAATACAATAACTATATTTCTAAACTCTATTTCCTAGAGCCCACAATCCCCAAAGGTAAAGGTTACTAGAATCAATTAATCTACTCTCTGCCTATGATTAACTTTATTACCTATTCTTGTTCAGGGCAAGGACAATTCAATCAACTCTTTTGTGTTCAGATCTCCCAGGGTTAATCCAAGACTGCCCTTACTAAATGACTAACTTGCTTGACTATTCAAGCTTGAGGCATGAAACATTTTGCTTTCGGTTAATTAGTCCACGCAGCCAGGCCTGCAGCATAGAACATTCAGTGTAAAACAAGGTGGGAGAAGAGAGCTACGTCATGAGGTAGCTGCTTCGTCACTTTTCGTCAGGACTCCGGCATGCCGGACAGCACGCATTCCGTCATGACTCCTGCGTGCAGGACAGCTGCCACAAACCAACAGATTCAATGCAGTGCCTATCAAAATCTCAGCTGACCTTTTTCCAGAAATTGACAAGCTGATCATAAAATTTATATGGAAATTCAAAGAACACAGAATAGCCAACAATCTTGAAAAAGAACAAATTGGAGGACTTACACTTCCCAATTTTAAAACTTACTACAAAGCTATAATAATTAAGACATTATGATATTAACACAAGAATAAATCTATAAATGGAAACAAATTCAGATTCCAGAAATAAACCCTCATATTATTTACAGTTCATTTGTTTCCAACAAGGGTGCCAAGACAATTAGGTGAGGAAAAATAGTCTCTTCAACAAATGATGCTGGGACGAATAGAATCCATACACCAAACAATGAGGTTGGACCCTGACCTCACACCATATACAAACATCAACTCAGAATGGATTAAAGACTTAAATGTAAGAGCTAAAGCTATAAAACTCTTAGAAGAAATCATAGTTGCAAATAGTTGTGACCTTGGGTTAGACAATGCTTCTTAAATGTGACAGCAAAAATAAGTGATCAAAGGAAAAGTTGATAAATTGAATTGAATCAAAATTTTAAAATTTTGTGCTTCAGACAACACCATCGAGAAAGGAAAAAGACAACCCACAGACAAGGAGAAAATATTTGGAAATTGTATATCTCATAAGGGACTTAGATCTTTAATTTTTAAAAAACTCTTAAAACATTAATAAAAAGACAACCCAATTATAAACTACACAAAAGGTTTGAATGACATCAACATGAAAATGGGGATATCTATTTGAATAGGTATCTCCATGAAGATACACAGATGTCCAGTACTCACACAAAAAGTGTTAGATGTCATTATTAGAGAAATGTAAATCACAAAAACACAATATTACACCAGTTCACACCTGCCAGAATGACTATAATCAAAAAGATAGGCAATAACAAATATTGATGAGGATGTAGAGAATTTCAGCCTTTATACATTGTTGGTGAGAATGTAAAATGATACAGCTGTTTTGGAAACTAGCAGTTTCTCAAAATGTTAAAAATAGGGTTACCTTATGACCTGGCAATTCTACTCTTACATATACTCAAGAAAATTGAAAATGTATGTACTCAAATTGTGAATTAATGTTTGTAGTAGCATTCATTGTTCATAATAGCCAAAAAGTGGAAACAAACCAAATGTTCATCAACTGACAAATGGATACACAAAATATGGCATACCCATATAATGGAATATTATTTGGCAATAAAAAGAATTAATTATTGATACATGCTGCAACGTGAGTGAAGCTGGAAAACTTGCAAAATTAAAGAAGCCAGACCATAAACTGTATGATTCCATTTTTATGAAATGTCCAGAATAGGCAAATACATAGACATGGAAAGTAGATTAGTACTACCTTGGGTTGAGGGTAAATGGGCAATAACTGCTAATGGGTTAGAGATTCTTTTTGGGGTGATGAAAATGCTTTGAAATTCATTGTGGTCCCAGTTGCACAACTGAATATACTAAAAACCATTGAATTATATATTTTAAATATGTGAATTATATGGCATATGGGTTATATATCAGTAATTCTGTTAAATGTATTTCTTTTCAGAGTAATGGCTGGATCTTTTTGTTTCAAAGCTGAATCACTAACAGCATCTGACAGCTGCTCATTTCTTGTTTGGGCAATGTGTTCAGATTGAAGCTAGTTGATGATTCTACCTTACTGGTTTCAAGCTTTTATTGCTTTTGCAAGAAATGTTCTTTAAATGTTATCTTTTAACACTGGGTGTTTATTGATTTTTATTTTAAATGTGCCCTTCTGTGAATTGTTTACACAGAATTTCAAAACTAATCACATGTATTTTGCTTAAATGTTGAATCCAAACTTAAAAGGTTGTACTCTAGCTCTAGTTATAAATACAATACATTGTGACCCTACATTGCTGGGTAAAGCTTATTAAGGTTAGACATAAGATTCTGTAGCCAAAGGAAAAAAATTGTGACCTCTTGCTTCATGGCAAACAATTATACTGGCATCTTCTATTGGAGTACTAGAGGGAATTCAGAATTGAAAAAGTGCTTTGTAAATTTCATTGTCTCTGTTATTACAAATAATACTGAAAACCCTAAATTTAAAGATGATACCTTAATAAAAATTACATTTTGTGAAACATTTTTCCATACTTTTGAAGGTTAAAGACATCTTAAATAGTACCTGTGAACTCACCATATAGTGATTTTTGCCAACAAATATTATCTAAGCACTATGTAGTTTCTCTTAATAGTGCTTTTGTATTGTCACTACCCTTACATCCTTACTGAAATGTTTTAGAAAATTACATTAGGTAATAGATCTTCCTCTTGTTAGCCCAGGTGAACATCTGGTATAAAAACAAGGAGAGTTTAAATATTTCTAATGTCCATAGTGTCATCCTCTTGAAATTATATAAAAATTTCACATAATCTTAGCCTTCTATTTCAGTGGGTACACTGATGCTCATTCTTGGATTCATTTCTCTTCTGTGTTAGCAAACCCTGGTACTTAGGGTTTTTTAGTGACACTCATGTCCTAGAGTGTTAGCAGTACAAGTTAAATGAGAACTTTTCAACATATCCTCCTTACATTCAGTGTATTAACATACTTTGATATTGACGTTGTTTGTATGTGAATTGATATGCATTTGCTTGAAACCCTTGTGGTGTTTTTATTATGGTTGATGCTAGTTGAAGAGTGAGTTGGTGCTGACATGCACTTGTACTAGCTTGATAGTGTTCGTCACAGCCATTTTCTTTTTAATTTCCTATTCTTGGTGATCCGTTTCTGGATTGAAGGATAATTATGTGCCTTATCTATCAGATATAGCATTTCTAAAAACCTCAAACAAGAAGCACAATTTAAAACTAAGTCATTAATTTAAAAATCAACAAGCACCCAACATTTACAAAACTATATGCAGTGTACTTGACGTGGGATCTATTCAGAGTTTGCTTGTAATTTTTGTGTAATAAGAGTAGATGTTCTTGTTTACTTGTTCAATTTTTGGTGAGAATGTGTACACAAGCTACAAATCAAAAACCAGTGCAGAGCTACAGTTCCCTGATGAGGAAATTCATTTGCATTTGCATTCCTTGACATTCAGAATTTGCCACAGGGATGTGGGAGAAGTGTTACTTGTTAGTGGCCTCTACTGTGTTAACTGTGGCATGCTGTGCTGGTTTTTTTGCCACAGGTGTATACTATCAGAGGCTTGTGTTAACGATTTTTGCATGGAAAGCTTGGTAAAAATGAATTTGTTTTTCATAAAGGTGTATTGACTATTAAAAATTGATCATATTTTGCTCTTAGAATACCATTTTTCAACCTAAGATTTTTGAGTGACGTTCTATGCCAAATTTTGTGTATGCGTTTACTAGAAAGAGGGTTTATCTGGCTTTCAAAGATTATCAAAGGAATATATGCCCCTCAAACAGTTAAGAATTATTAAGGGGATAATTTGCTCTTGCATAACTGATCCAAACTGTTGTGCTTAAATAGTTTTTGCTCATTTTTCATGATCATTTGGTTTTACATATAGTAAAATGATGCTCAATAGTTGTACAGAATGAAAATTTCTTTCCTGATAGCCTGTCAGCTGTTACTTCTCACAGCTTTCAGTGTGCCTCTCTAGAGCTGTCCTTTCTGAACTCTCTTGCACTGTTGCTTCAGATTTACACATTATATACAGTCTATCAGATTTATGTTATGAAGGAAACAAAGTTCTGAATGAGAATCCCTCTGAGAATTATATTTGTTTTGTATTTCATTTCACTTTGATTTAGGTGTTGCTATCATTGCAGAAAGTTTTATTTTTGTTTGAATAAGTATAGTTGAGTTTGAATTAATGTAAGGTTTTACTTTCTGTAAAAAAAAAAAAAAACTACTTAAAAAATGTAAATACAAGCACTCAGCTTGGTTTTTGTTATTACCCCTTTAGGATACAGATGAGTTTATTTTACCGACTGGAGCTAATAAAACCCGGGGCAGGTTTGAACTGGCCTTCTTTACCATAGGAGGATGTTGCATGACAGGTGGGTGTAATAAATTTTTTCTTAAGTGTCCTCAGTCCAAGTAGGTGATCTCAAAAGCAATTAGAATATTCATTTCAGGATTTTTTTAAAAACATCATTATTTACATTTATCATCTTTTTCTATTAAACATGAAAAAGAATCAGAACGGCAGTTTTGTTTGTTTGTTTGTTTTATGACAAAGCTGTATTATTTGGATCAATTATTATAATTTACCAGGGGCTGCATTGGGGGCAGTGAATGGTCTTCGGCTAGGATTGAAGGAAACCCAGAACATGGCCTGGTCCAAACCAAGAAATGTACAGTAAGTCTCATATAATCATCTGATTTAATGATGTTTCAATACTAACCTCTGCTTTGTTGGTTTGATGAGTATAACCATGAGATTATGTCTTTTTTTCTGTTTTTAATCTTATTCCAAAAGAACCAAGGAATCAGGTTACTGAATCGATCCCTTTTAAAAGAAGTGATTTTTTGAATCAGTGTCCTTCACTTAGCTGGTGCTACCCTAACCTAACTTCTCAGGTATACCTGTTCCATTCTCCAAGCCTATATGACATGCTTTTCAAATTGCTGAATTACTAATATGAATTTTGGATTGTTTATGGGCACACAGAACCATAGGACATGGTAATCAAGATACAGGCAGCATATAAGGGTGACAGCTAGAACTGCTGTCATTTAACTTGAACTTCTTACTGATTTCACTGTCTATTTCTGAAATGGAGAGCCACAGAAATTTTAAATAAAATTCCTAGAACTTAAAGGTAGTTCTAAGAGGATAAGACAGTCTTGTCTCAGGATCTTGCCGTTTGCAGAGAAGGGAAAAATACAATTAAAAGAGTTGGAAAGTGTATATAATGGATATTTTCACCTGTTTAAGAAATAAACATAGCCAGTCCCTGTTGATAGTCCCTCAACAATATGTTGTTCAGTTTTGCATACTTTTATACTTTATATAACTGGAATCGAGAGTGTGTGTTCCTCCATGGGTCAAAATTTTGTTTTAGGACCCTTTAACCTCCTCGTTCCATATGTAGTGTTCAGCCAGCAGATGGCAGCAACTGTGCTAGAATTAGACCTTAGGAAACTTGAAGGCTTGTCAAGTTTTCTATATTCCTGTTACTATGTGGATTGTTCTTGCTTTACCAGCCAAGATCCTTCAATGTTTTTATTATTTGTTCCTTGTCAATAATTGCTTTTTTAATTTCTGTATAATGGGGAATTTTGAATTATACACCAATAGATAAAATACATAGTGTGATGAATATCTGTGAACCTTAATCCATCCTCAACTGTCCACTATGTCCAGTTGTGTCCCATCTTCTCCTCCTCTCCCATCTTTTTGAGACAAATCCTCTACATCATACTAAATATGAATTTGGAAGTAGAAAGTCTCTTAGAAAAGATAACCTGCTTTCTTTCTTAAAATAGTAATGTTATTAAAAGCTTGTTACAAATGAAAAAAGTGCCAAACTTAAAATGTATTAGTAAATACATAACATAATTTAAAACAATATACTTCTCTTTATAAACATTATTGCTTTTTTAAAACAACCTTTTAGGGGTGATACAAATTTTTGTTACTATAGAGCATTAATTAAATGAGTTCTTTAATTAATTAAATTAAATTAATTCTTTCAGTCTTTGTTATTGTACTTGCATAATTTCCAGCAGTAGTCAGCTGTCCGGACAGAACCATTCCTGTGATGGTGTTATACTGCTGGGAGAGGAATGTCTTGTCTTCTTCATCCAGTTGTCTCCGTCACTGTTCTGGTGGCATCTGGCACTGGTGCGAGGCAGAACTATGCTTCCTTGAGAGTGTGCTGAGCGTTCACTTTGCTTAGTTCTAGGCTGGGAGCAGACACACAATGCTTTCCCCATGTGTTCTAGTAAAATAGCTGAGTCCTTCTCTGTAATTCTACTTTACATTCTGTACTTTCATATTCTTTACTTTGATTCTCTTTAATTGTTTGGGGTTTTTTTTTTTTTTTTGGTCCTGGCACAAGACTCACTCCTGTAATCCCAGCATTTTGGGAGGCCAAGGTGGGAGGATCACTTGAGGCTAGGAGTTTGAGACATGCCTGGGCAACATAGTAAGACCCCATCTCTACAAAAAATTTAAAAACTACCTGGGTGTGGTGGCACATGCCTGTAGACCTAGCTACTTGGGAGGCTGAGACAGGAGGATCACTTGAACCCAGGAGTTTGAGACAGCAGTGAGCTATCATCATACCATTGCACTTAGACTGGGCAGCATAGTGAGACCCTGTCCTCAAAAAAAATTTTTTTTTTGCCCAGGCTAGTCTCAAACTCCTGGTCTCAAGTGCTCCCCCTACCTAAACCTCTAAGTAGCCACCAGCTATCTTTAATATTCTAATACTGCCCTCCCAAAAAGAAAATCAAGTTAGCATGTCATAGTTACAGTGGCATTTTTTACATAGGTCAGTATGTAAACCTCTTTATAAAATACATTCCAGGCTGTCATTCAAAGCCTTATATATTTAATAAGTATTTAATAATTTTACATCAATAAGAATTTTCCTCAGTTGTTGCCTAAAGTCTTGAAAGTTTTAACCTGTCATTTATGTAGCATAAAAGCCATCCTTACTGAAATCCAAGGAGGTATCAAGATGTATGTTGAAATTAAAACTTGGAGCTTGGGTCTAGGCATTTGAAATAGCTAATATTATGGGGGTGTTTTTGTTTTTGTTTTTTTAAGATTACTAGAATTAAATAATGATCCTAAATACAAATTCTTTCTCTCTTTTTGCCTTGGTAGGATTTTGAATATGGTGACTAGGCAAGGGGCACTTTGGGCTAATACTCTAGGTTCTCTGGGTAAGTGCAGATCTCATTTGATAATTAATTATTAACACAAAAAATGAATGTGCAAACGTATCATGAACAATTTGATCAACCAAAATTCTGGTCATAGGATATGAAACTATTATGTTTACATTCATTCTGGTGACATAATGTGTTAATAGGTACTGCTTAGGGAAAGATCATGAACTACATAATGAAATAATTGAGGTACTAATACTATTTTTTAATGTTTTCAATCTTTTTAAACACTGTACACTCTCCTTTCCAAGCAGGACACAAAACAAAATCACGTTTTAACTAAATGAAATTCAAATAATTTAGGTCCGGAGCAAGAGCTTTATGTGATAGGCAAGGTTCAAGGTCCTGCAGTGAGACGTGTTAGATTAAGCCAACCCTCTTGCTATGTTTTCCTAATAGCTGTTCAGTAGAATAGATTTCAAGGACCTAATTGCCAGAGTTGCAGTAGGTCCTTTGTAGATAATGAAAACATGTGCAGTTCTAGGAAAGGGGAAATTTAGTAGTGCTTAGTCAGAACGAAATGTTTTTATACATCATATCATTTATGAATGATTGGCTCTTTTGATTACTAATGACTTATAATAGCCCTCTTATGGCACTTATGCCCTATCATCCAAAGTTTTCATAATTTATGAACTTAAAGTCTAGAAATCTTAAGTTGTAGCAGATTAAACAAGGGAAAATATAGACAACTCATTGAAAAGATAGAAGAGGCTTCTGTTGTGACACAGTAAGATCCTAGCCTTATCATGGGACTTGGAAGCAGTACATTTTCATACCACAAAGCCAGGTTCACATTTTGAATCCTAATAGATGGCTGCTTCAATATGTTGCTCCTGGCTGCATTCCTTCCACCCTACATAGTCGCCCTCCTCTGTTCCTTCTTAATTGCTTGTGTACCTAGACTAATCAGCTGTCTTTGTCTGCCCGGGACTTTCTGGGTTTTAGCACTGCAAGTCCCATGATCCAGGAAACCCCTCAGTCCTCAGCAAACTGGGATGGTTGGTCATTGTTTGTGTTCCCATTGTAATATAATCAATCACAATATTCTGCTCATGATCAGTTAAGTAATTAAACGGGAAGATGAGCTTTCATAGAAGTATAAAATACCACAGCATAGGAGTTGTAAGGCTGAGCTTGGTTTGCAGGGAGTGGTCAAGTGTAGCTATAATTTTAAGAAAGGGTAAGAAAAAGGTTTAACATACTCATTCCTGATAGGAATCTATAAGGACATAGAAGGGTGGTTTGTGGGAAGATCTTTTAAAACTAAATGATGCTAGTGTTACAGTTCCTAATGTTATGAGAATCAAATGTCACATTTTTTTAAATTATATTTTTTTCTTATAATAGAAATACATGTGTGTGTTTCATCCAAAGTATAGCTATTATGGGTAACATATAAGTAAAATTTTAAAATATTCTTCCTGGGAATTCCCTATGGTACTTTCCAGAAATAGCTACTATTGATGTTTCTTCTGAATCTTTCCAGACATTTCTTTCCATAGCCAGTCAGTCATATACTCATACTCACATGTACCTGCTTTACATATTAGTGAATACAGCTCTTCATGATTTTTGCTTTACGGACTATATAGTATTTCATTCTATGGAAACTCCATTTTGGATCCATCCAGATGGTACAAAATGCTCTTGATGGACGGGCATTTTATTTGTTGCCAGGGTTTTGCTTATTAGAAACAGTGTTCTAATGATCACTCCATATATCTTTGGATAAATTTATCTAAATATTGCCATACTGACTTTGTGTGTTGGAAAAACAAACTTTTTTCCCTCTGCTCTCACATTACAATAATCAACACAGAAGGCTTCTATGACCAGATATGTGGGGCTCTTTCTCCACTTACTAAGTAATCGATTTTGTAAGTGGATACCAGCTCTGTTTCTTCTAATTCAGTTCAATTCTGACACTATCTATCTGGAGATAGCATCAGACCTCACAGGTTAAGGACTCAGTTCCACAAGACTGAGCCCCACATCTGATGCTGATTGCAAACACCAGGTTATTTTGCCTGTGCTTCTGACTAATCAGCTATAAATCGGAGTTCCCAAGCCCTTCCTTGGGTTTGATTAATATACTGGATCGGCTCACAGAATTCAGAGAAACACATACTTATTTTTAACAATTTATTATAACGGATATTTTAAAGGATACAAATAAACGGCCGGATAAAGAGTTGCATAGGGTGAGGTCTTTAAGGGTCCCTGAGTACAGTAGCTTTCATTTCCTTGGAGTGGAAGTGTGCCACCCTTCCAGCACATGGATGAGTTCTCATTTACCTTCCTGCAAAGCCTCCATGAGTTCAGCTGTCCAGAAGCTCCCCATACTCCATCCTCTTGGGCCTCTATTGGAGAATTCATTGGGTAGGCATGATTGAAGCATAGTCAACCATGTAGAAATGTGAATTGGACAAAAAGAGTGTGATCTAATACTAGTAAACTGAGGGGGGAAATCCAGCAAGGATTGTCTGTTCAGATTCTTGGCCTTTCTGTGAAACATTCATTCCTCCTGGGTATGGGGCAAGACCCCTCCTGAAATGGGGGTCTTATGAGCTACAGTCAGACAAGGTAGGTCAAAGAATTTCTTTATGGGCAGCTCTAAGACAGAAAGGTGGGGGGAAATTATATTTTTAGTCTCTATGGCCTGCCTTGGGGGAAAAAAGGATTGGGTGAAATTAGGGCAGAAGGAAATCAGAGAGAGATTCTGTTTCCTGAGGCCTAAAGCAGCCTAACATAATAACGGCACTTTCACCTTTATTGCTCTAAAGCTGTTCCGAAGCTGCTTCAGGAACAATGGACGGAAGAACAAACACTTTAATAAGTGATATGCTTATGTTTAGTCACTTTGGAAATAGCAAGGGCCATGGGAGTTATAAGCCGGAAACTATGAATGAAAACCAATATATTATAATCACTTTTTTGTCACTGAGCACATCCATGTCCGCTTTAGCTTTGCTCTATAGTGCATTTGGTGTTATCATTGAGAAAACACGAGGTGCAGAAGATGACCTCAACACAGTAGCCGCCGGAACCATGACAGGCATGTTGTATAAATGTACAGGTAAGTACTATCGAATTGAGCTTTCTCTTAATACATTGAAGTATGCTTTTGGTAATCTGTGGTTTTCAAGGAAACTATACTTTTTTGTAGTATTATCTCAAGTTCTAACTTTGTCCTTATTATGGTTTGTTTTTGTTTACACATAACAGAAAATCTACCATCTTAACCATTTTTAAGTGTACAGTTTAGTAGTGTTTAAGTATATTCACATTGTTATGCACCCAATCTCCAGAACTTTTCCATCTTGTAGAACTAATACTGTATACCCATTAAACATCTCCTCCTTATTTTCCCCTCCCCCTAGCTCCTGGCATTCTTAATACTTTCTCTTTCTGAATTTGACTTCTTTAGGTGTCTCATACAGTGGAATCAAACAGTATTTGTCCTTTCATGACTGACTTATTTTACTTAGCATAATGTCCTCAGGGTTCATCCATGTTTTAGCATGTGTTAGAATTTCCTTTGTTTTTAAAACTAAATAATATTCCATCATATGTACATATACCATATTTTGCAGTTGTGTCTGCCAAGGGATGCTTGGGTTTCTTCTACTTACTGGCCATTGTGAATAATAATGCTATGAATATGGGTATGTAAATATCTCTTCATGATCCTGCTTTTGATTCTTTTGGATATATACCCTGAAATGGGATTGTTAGGATCATATGATTTGTTGTTGATTTTTTTTTTTTTTTTTTTTTTTTGAGACAAATTCTTGCTCTGTCAACCTGGGTAGAGCACAGTGGTGTCATCATAGCTCACTACAAGCTCAAACTCCTGGGCCCAAGTGATCCTCCTGCCTCAGCCTCTTGATAGCTAGGACTATAGGCATGCACCATGACGCCCTTTTTTTTTTTTTTTTTTTT
>CAUYRT010053358.1:0-17708 GCA_963574885.1 Lepilemur ruficaudatus
AAATTAGCCGGGCATAGTGGCACATGCCTGTGGTCCTAGCTACTCGGGAGGCTGAGGCAGGAGGATCGCTTGAGCCCAGGAGTTTGAGGTTGCTGTGAGCTAGGCTGACGCCACGGCACTCTAGCCCGGGCAACAGAGTGAGACTCTGTCTCCAAAAAAAAAAAAAAAAAAAAAGTCATAGAAGCAGAAAGTAGAATGGTGATTACCAGAGGTTGGGTGGTGGGAAGAATGGGGGGGTATTAGTGAAAGGGGGCAAAGTTTCAGTTAGGAAGAGTAAGTGTTTTTGAGATCTATCGCATGGCATAGTGACTAGATAATAATGTATATTTCAAAATTACTGAATAAATTTCAAACGTTCTCACTACAAAAATAAATATTTGAGGTGATGGATGTTCATTAGCGTGATATAATCATCCCGCATTGCATACATATAACATACCATAACATGACTTTGTACCTTATATATATATATATATATACAGTAATAAAAAATGAAATTATGCTTTAGCAGGGAAAAAATCAGTAGTTATAGCCATTTGCCACATGAGGTCATTGTCTGCTTGACTCTTCACTGTACTCTGGCTATAATCCAAGCATCATTATTTTGATGATGAATAGTTGGAAAAAGGAGCTGATGAGAGGTCTTTGGTACTGCCAGACCGAAAGTATTATGATTAATAAATACTTCATTGAGTGAGATTTTGTGTGTGCAGATGGGGGGGGAATAAAATAAGGTGTTGGATTACATATAGGCAATACAGTGCTTTTAGAATTTTAATATAAGAAAATCTGCTACACAAGTCCCAGTTGCTTCACTAGGTATTAGATTAAATAATATTAATATTAATTGTTGGGTATTTATGGGAAAGTACTAGGTTAGGTAATTATCCTTAACAGTTTTCCAGGAAATTTAATGTTTTAATGTTCATTCATTAGGCTGAATATGAAGGGATGTCTTACAAGACTTTACCATTTACCTAGTAATTATGTATACAACGAAGCTTACAGATATTTTTCTTCCGTGAAATTCTTGGGGCTTGGACAGATGATTATTTTTCCAAGAAGAAAGGTGTATTTAACAAAATCACGACCTAGAAAATCATTCAGTAACAGAGGTAGGTGAAACTTGATCTTTGACCCAAACATATCTTCTGAAAGCTTTTATGTTCTTTGGTGTCACTTCAAAATGGTGATGGTGATACTGCTTTTTTGGTAATATTGAATATATTTATATGTGTGCCTGTGTACATGCACTACCTTTAGTGTTTTTACTGTTATCCTTTGTTTCATAGGGTTCAGTGAAGCATCTCTTGATGCTACCATTTTGTCCTTGCTCTTACTGTGAGAGTAGAATCACTTTGTATTAAGAGTAAGTTTGGAAATTGGCTAATGTTATAAATCACTTTATGCTCTGCTTGGCTCAGCGACACTATTGATGTTATACAGTGCTTAGAATACCAGCTACCAAATCACTGGCTGGGGAACAGAATAGTGAATATGGGCATAAGTTATCTTGTTGATGGTTGACATGAACTGCTTGCCAGGTTAGTAAATTGTCTTTCTCTGTTTCGGACAGAATAACAGAATGCCACAGCCTGGGTAATTTATAAAGAACAAAAATTTGTTTTCTTACAGTTCTGTAGGCTGGGAAGTACAAGATCAAGGCATTGGCAGGTTTGGTGTCAAGGGCTTCCAAGATGGTGCCTTGAATGCTGTATCCTACGGAGGAGAACGCTTCCATGGCAGAAGAGCAGAAGAGGGGGGACCCACTCCCCCCACCCTTTTTATAGTGGCTTTAATCCATTCATGAGGGTGGAGCCTCCATCACCTAAAGGCCTCCTATCGGGCCCTGCCTCCCAACACTTCTGGGGGATTAAGTTTCAACATGAGTTTTAGAGGGGACAAAAACATTAAAAAACCATTGCATGCATGAAATAAACTTGTAAAGTATGGTAACTAACTTTTAACAAAATGACCTTAAACTGACTATTGAATATTGTCCTCTTAAGATACTTTCAGAGACTGTTTTTTCTGAAGACTCTGCTAGTACTCAAAACATTTTTTGATCTGAATTTAGAGTCTGAGTCATATTAAAATGTGATTTAGGATGTGTGTGTGTGTGAGAGAGAGAGAGAGAGACTGGATATCGTTTTTTTTTTTAATGGCCATAAATCATTTAGTGACAAGTCTGGTGAATAAGTCGGGTAGTCACACTTGAAAAAAACTGCTTTAGGTCATAAAAGAAGATAGCAATAAGGCGCTTAGATCTATTTTCTTGTTCAGTTTATGAAATATACATGAAGAAATTTCCTTTTTTTTAAACTAAGTCAAATGTTTTTGACTCATAGCAGACTGTAACTGAACATACAATATAACCTCTCGTTATAGTTACTTTGAAGACACTACTAAGTATAGGAAGTTCCGGTATAGGTAAAAAATATATCCTATTTTGTTTATATCTGGTATATACCAGCATTGTTAAGTTAGAGTTTAATGTTTTTAACTTTATAGAGACAGAAGTAATTAAGAACACAGGTTTCTCATATATGGCCTTAATAATTTTAAGGAATGTCCCATCTATGCCTATTTTGTTAAGAGTTTTTATCACAAAAATGTGCTGGATTTTGTCAAATGCTTTTTCTGTGTCTATTGTGAGAATCATATGGTTTTTGTTCTTGATTTTATTTATGTGGTGAATTGCATTTATAGATTTGCATATGTTGAACCAGCCTGCCTTGCATCTCTAGGATAAAGCCCACCTGGTCATGATGAGTTATTTTTTTGATGTGCTGTTGGATTTGATTTGCTAAGATTTTATTGAGGATTTTTGTATCTGTATTCATGAGAGATATTGGTGTATAGTTTTCTTTTTTTGATTTGTCCTTTCCTGGCTTTGGTATTGTCATCTAATCTTTGACAAAGCAGACAAAAATATATATCAGGGAAAAGAATCCCTGTTCAATGAAGGGTGTTGGGAAAAGTAGATAACCACATGCAGAAGATTTAAACTGAGTGAATAGACAGCCTACAGAACGGGAGAAAAAAATTGCATGCTACACATCTGATACAGGGCTGATAAGAAGACTCTATATAGAACTTAAGAAAATTAACAAGGAAAAAATCAAACAAACCCATCAAAAAGTGGGCAAAGGACAGGAATAGAAACAAATCTTAAAGTCAACAGGACATTTAAATCAAATGTTCACTCTTGGTAATGCTATTATTGGTCCTGCTATTATTGGATAACTGAGAAGTATGAAACTTAGTTTGCAAAATATTTGTGTTTGTCTACGCTTTTCTTAAGTTTTGAAAAGCCTGTTTACAGTAATAAACACCCAATCTGCTAATCAAGTAAAAAATAACGGGTTCAGATTCTAGTTCTGTCACGTTTTCCTTCACCAGTAAAGATATAAAAGGTACACATAAAGAACTTTAGCAAAGCGAATGACTAGATATGTAAAGAGTCATCTCTCCTACAATTATTACTGCTATCCTTTGCCTGTTTTATCATCAGTACTCCCAGGATGTGGAATAACTAACAAGATAAAATCAAAGTCAGGTGTGGTGGCCTATGCTTGTAGTCCCCGCTGAGGCCAGAAGATTGCTTAAGCCAAAGAGTTTGAGTCCAGTTGGGTAACATAGCAAGAGCCCATCTCTAAAAATAAAAAACTTTTTAAAAGAAGAAAAATCAAATTCAATACCTAAAACAAGATCCATGAATTCATGTGCTTACAGAAAACAAATGTAAACATTTAAAAATTATGCTTTCTTCTTAAATTTATAAAACTGATAAACTGGAAGTTCTACACAATGGAAACACAAAAACCAATTGGTAAATTTTAAAA
The DNA here is from genome assembly GCA_963574885.1 of Lepilemur ruficaudatus. Taxonomy (NCBI): domain Eukaryota; kingdom Metazoa; phylum Chordata; class Mammalia; order Primates; family Lepilemuridae; genus Lepilemur; species Lepilemur ruficaudatus. Next base: position 3,846 of record CAUYRT010053358.1, read on the forward strand.
ATTAACATTACAAAACTATCACATGTAAGTCAATGACTAGACAAGAATGAACCTACTAACAATTAGTCTGCCTCATAAAAACTCAATCCATTTCATCCCATGCATTTCCTTGTGAAGTACAGTAATTTCCTTAACTGAAGTATTTTATATAACCCCTCACCAATCTTCTATTGGGTACGCTCAGGCCTTTTCAATGGATTAAAAATGCATCCTGCAAGAGGCAACAGTGACGGGACTGTCCTCTATGTCTTTCCTGTCCAGTGTTCTGGCTACGGTCTGAGAGTTGTTCATGCTATTGCCAGAGGCTTAACAGCCAACACTACAGGCAGTGCCCTTTCTGGGCTCCAGGCAGAGCACACACACTGTCATCAAGCCATTTGGTCCTCACAACAGCTCTGTATGGCAAGGACTGATTGTTAGGCTTGTTCCAGGTGGGAACCCAAAAAGTACGTATAGGACAGAATGTGGTCAATGCAAAATTTAGGCCTGTAACACAATAGCTGCAGCAGAATGAAGAGCCCAGACTCTGTATCACAATCTAACAGACAGCTGCAGCCAGCATTCCTTTCCCTCTCCCTCCCTCCGTCTCCTGACAAGGACGACTCCAGAGCTGAAGGATGGATGTGACTGGGGCAGGGGTCCTAAAAAGCTGGTTGTCTGAAAAAGAATTAATTACAAAGGGCTGTCCTGGCCCACCTACACCCCTGAGAGAAACCCTCTACAAAACCCAAGGGTCTATCCCTTTTCTCTCCTGGACGCTTTTTCTCCTCCACCCATCTGCACCCAGATGCTCAAAATAAACAGCATTTTGCTACACATGAGGCTTCCTGTCTCTCTGGGCTCCGGACCTAACACTAACCTTTATGCTCACTTTTCAGATGAGGAAACTAAGGCACCAGGGAGCCTGAGTGTTATGCCTGGGAGCAAAGAGCCTGGAATCCGCGGGCAAAATCCAGACTGGAAACCAATCTGGGTCTCCAGTCCAGTCTTTTTACCCTCTACGTGCCTCTCGGGAGGAGCACGGCAATGACACTGTAGAACGTGGAAAAATACAGTACCAGTGGGAAGCAGGGGCTCCAACGGGGTAAAGGCATGCTCCATAGCGGATTATTGGCCTCTGCATTAAAAAAAAGAAAAAAAAAAGCGAAGTTAGAATTTCTCAAATCTAATCGAACAATTCGCGAAAGCTGCAGTACAACGAGCCACTGCAATGTGGCACTTCTAGGGCGCCGTGCTCCGGGGCACCCCGGCCCGCGCCCGTCTCCGCTCTGCCGGGAGCGCCCCCGCGGGAGGGGGCGGGGGGCTCGGGCGCGCGCCGCGCCGGGAGGGCTAAGGGTCCGCCCCTCCAGCCTCGCCCCGCGCGTGCGTCCCCATCCGGGTACCGGGGGAGCGACGGGCGGCTGCCCCCTCCCGCGGCCGGCGCGCCCGACGGCTGTCGCACTTACACAATAGCGGGGGGAGCCCTCCGCGAGCCGAGCGCAGGCTGGGGGAGCGACGGCGATCGACCGCTCGGCGCTCGGCTGCGGGGCCTGTGGCGGCGCGCGGCCCGCGCGAGCTGGTTTCTGTCCCGGGGACGCGAGGCGGCCCGGTCCCCTCCCCGGAGCCGGCGGTGGCGGCGCGCCTTAACCACGCCTGCGCCCGGCGGACCTTCGCCCTGCGGCCGGGCCCTCCACGCCCGTCTCCAGCAAGGAGGCCGCCATTTGCTCGAGACCGCGCCGCGAACTCCCCGCCACCCTCCTGTTACCTGGTCCACGCAAACTAAGTTTTGCACGGCGCCTCTTCTCGGTCCTCGGTCTCTTTGATCTTCCGTGTGCCTCCAGTATCCTTCCTGAATACTCCGTTAGAATATTTGCTTCCGTCGCTTTGCGGAAAAAAATCAGAATTTTTTCTATGGGAGAAACTTTAGAAACTTCAAGCCACCTCCTTACAGCTGCACTCAGGCCAGCGTGCCCCAAGATGAACCGTCACTCTTTACATACGGGCTTTGACGATACTGATCAAGCCTGATCTGCGGGAAAGTTCTTAGGCAAAATTCCTCTCCCTGCATCTGCCACTCCTCCTCCTCCTCCTCCTCCTTTGTAGAGGACGCAGAACTTCACCTGTACCCTCTTGAGGTCTCCAGCTGGGCCAGAGACATTAAGTTGACTTAATACGATTTAACCAGAGAAAAGCAACAGATTTTAATATCTGTGTGGGCGTCTCCACAGGAAATGACCAAAAGAAGTGACAAACCTCAGTGCTTATATACTGGTATTGGCTACAACAAATTTCAAAAGTCCACGTTTAAACATCTCATTGATGAAACTAATAGATGAACAGGGTACAAGGAAATGTTTACACCTGTAAGTGGTTGCTACAAATCCATCAGTAAAATGTAAACCTGTAAAATGACGACCAAGGATATACATTGTGAACCAAAATAAAATTTTAAGGCTCACCACCTCCACCAGCTGACTGAATGGACCCCCTCGTGGCCAAAAGAATGTCCTAAAACTAAATTGTCTGCCAGGAGGAGGGAAGTCAGACATGCCTCATCATGACCGGCTCCCTTCCTGGAGACGTCCTCTGTGACCCATTGATAGGTATGCAAGACAAACCTGCAGGTCCTCAATTTACACAACAAATCTATGTCCTGAGGCTTATCTCTGGTAACGGCTTCTTATGTTAAAACATTCCAAGCCTTTAGACAAAGCTTCATATCTTTAACCAATTATAAGCCAAAGAATCTTTAAACCCACCTATTACCTGTAAGCCCACCCCCACTTCGAGATGGCCTACCTTTTCTGGCCAAACCAATGTATGCCCCCCATGTATTGATTTATGACTTTACCTGTAGTCCCTGTCTCCCTGAAATGTATAAAACCAAACTGTAACCTAACCACATGGAGTCTGCTTGCTCAAGGCCTCTTGGGAGTGGCTCCCGGTCATGGTCCTCAAATTTGGCTCAGAATAAACGTCTTTCAAATATATCAGAGTTTGGATTTTTTCTGTCCACAACACAAATTATAGCAGATACTCAAATGACAAAAACACATCACTAGTAGTCAGATAAGCAAATTTGAACAATGAGATTAATTTACCTGCCAGATAGCAAATGATTTTTAAGTAATAATAATTTACATTTACTGATCAATTATTATGTTCCAGTCACTGTGTTAAAGGGCTTTTATATTTTATTACTCTAAAATGTAGGCTCCAAGAAAACAAAGACCAAAATTTAGTTATTCACTTTTGAATTGTCAACAGAAAAGAACCCTAACTTTGTAAAATAAAGAAATAAATAAAATATTCTGAGACAAGTATTGTGTGTGACCATAGCCCAGAGAGCCATGCCCAAGAAGCCTTGAGCAAGTGGTCTCCTGTTGGGTTAAATTTGGTTTTATACATTTCAGGGAGCTAGGAATTACACATTAAGTCATAAATCAATACAGGGAAGGTGTACATTGGTTTGGCCTGAAAAGGCCGGACATCTGGAAATGGGAGATTACAGGTTACACATGGGATTAAGATTCTTTGATTTGTAATTGATTGAAGAAATGAAGCTTTGTCTAAAGGCTTGGCATGTTTTAAGATAAGTTTGTTGGCTGGGTGCAGTGGCTTACGCCTGTAATCCAAGCACTCTGGGAGGCCGGGGCGGGTGCATTGCTCAAGATCAGGAGTTCAAAACCAGCCTGAGCAAGAGCGAGACCCCCGTCTCTACTAATAATAGAAAGAAATTAATTGGCCAACTAAATATATATAGAAAAAATGAGCCAGGCATGGTGGTGCATGCCTGTAGTCCCAGCTACTCGGGAGGCTGAGACAGAAGGATCACTTCAGCCCAGGAGTTTGAGGTTGCTGTGAGCTAGGCTGACGCCACGGCACTCTACCCAGGCAACAGAGTGAGACTCTGTCTCAAAAAAAAAAAATAAGTAAGATAAGTTTGTTAACCAGAGACAAGTCACAGGACTAAGACTCAAACTCAAATGATCTGTTAAGTAAATTAATGTGTGGTTTAAGCTTTGTCTTTCATAGCCTTAAGCCTGTTAATGAGTTACAAAGGATATCTCTAAGAAAGGAAGGGGGCATGAAGGGGCAGGTCTGACCTACCTTCTCATGGCCAGCCACTGAGCTTTAGGGTATTTCTAGGGGTCCCCTTGGCTAAGAGGGTGTAGAAGGGAGTTCATTATGGGAAAATTGATGGAAACTCAGGCAGGAGGCTTGAGTCTATTTTAGGGTCAAGGAAAGAATGTTGTTCGCTCACTAATGGCATTGATGACTATCTTCTGTTAATATAGTAAAATAGGTAAAGAATTACAATAGGTGGCCTAAGGCAGGTCCTAGGTCACCTGATGGAGGAATTGATATCACAATACAGCTGTATGTAGTTAAACTTTACAATGCTTGTTTAGGTAGTAGGAGAACGTACTTTGTTGTGGGTAAAATGATCTGTTTAAGATTAAAGGAAAATGTGCTTTCTTTGATTCTAACTGGTGCTACCTGCTTCTGTAATCTTGCTTGCTTTTTGGTTGTTTGTTAAATATAGTAAATCAGATAACATCGGGAGGTCTTCAATTGACTTAACCTACTCAAGGAGTGGAAAATGTTACTCAAGATGTTCCAAAATGTATGTTTGATGTTCCATATGGCATGATGGTGGAGGACATATAAGTGAAGGCAAATCTGTGCACAGGGCTGCTCTCCGAGCTCTATATTTTTCCTGGCTGGAGTGCGTGCGACTGGCCAGCTATTAAAGACTCACTAAAATATTAATTGGTCTACGTGGTTGATTTCCTCACTCTGGTCCACAGCAGAGGGAGGTCCATTCCCTTAGCTGGGAGGGTTTAATATTTTATTTTAGTTCACAGAATCCTCACCCTCTAGCACAGCTGCTGGAGAAGAGAGAGCAATCAATGCATATTTACTGAATGTTCATACTGAAATTGTTTGCAATGTCCCGGCATGCTACTTCTCTAGTTGTTTCCACAGCTGACTCGTCCATAAAACCGCAGCACAAAAGGGACTTCCCCTCTGTTACTCTTCATTTCATCTAGGAGTGTTGTCTGTTTTCCCAAACAGCTATAATCCCTATCTGTAATTATCTTACTTGTTTACTTGTTTATGATTCGTCTCCCCCTACTGGAATGCTAGCTCCCTAAGGGCAGGAACTTCCCTACCTCTGGAGAAATAGAAACTGCTGTTTCTCCAGCCAAACCTATGACTTACAGAGAGCAGAGGTTAAGAGAATGCTTACAAAATGGATTAACAAATGGTGGGAGAAATAAATGGAAAATTATGGTACATCATACCAGGAATTACAGTCATACCGGGTTTGATTGCATTTCACTTTATTGCGCCTCACAGATCTTGTGTTTTCTATAAATTGAAAGTTTGAGTCAAGCCCATGTCTAGCAAGTCTATCAGAGCCATTTTTCCAATAGTATGTGCTTGCTTCATAACCCCGTGTCAAATGTTGGTAATTCTCACAACACTTCAGACATTTTCATTATTATGTCTGTTATGGTAATCTATGATCTGTGATGTTACTATTGTAATTGCCTCCCTATTTCCTGAGAGACAACAACATTGAAAATAGGTCAATTAGTATTCTTACAACGGCCTATAAGTGTTCAAGTGAAAGGAAGAGTCTGTGTCTCTCACTTTAAATCAAAAGCTAGACATGATTAAGCTTAGTGAGGAAGGCATATTGAAAACTGGGATGGGCCAAAAGCTAGGCCTCTTGTGCCAAACATTTAGACAAGTTATAAATGCAAAGAAAAAGTTCTTGAAGGAAATTAAAAGTGCTGTTCCAGTGAACACATGAATGATAGGCAAAACAGCCTGATTTCTTATCTGGAGAAAGTTTTAGTGGTCTGGCTAGAAGATCCAACAAGCCACAACATTCCGTGAATCCAAAACCTAATCCAGAGCAAGGCCCTAACTCTCCTCAATTTTATGAAGACTGAGAGTGGTAGGAAGCTATAGAAGAAAAGTTTGAAGCTAGCACAGGTTGGTTCATCAGGTGTAAGGAAAAGAAGCCATCCCATAACATAAAACTACTAGGTGAAGCAGCAAGTGCTGATGTAGAAACTACAGCAAGTTATCCACATATGAGTGAGAACATGTAAAGTGTGTCTTTCTGTGCCTGGCTTATTTCACTTAACATAATGTCCTCCAGTTCCATCCATGTTGCAAATGACAGGATTCATTCTTTTTTATGGCTGAATGATATTCCATTATGTATATATATGTACCACTTTCTTTATCTGTTCATCCATGGATGAGCACTTACGTTGATTCTCAATCTTGGCTGTTGTGAATAGGGCTGCAATTATCATGGAAGTACAGCTATCTCTTCGATATACTGATTTCCTTTCATAATAAAACTTCAATGGATGGGGAGTTGCTTCTTAGGAATGAACAAAGAAAATGATTTCGTGAGATGGAAACTACCCTTGGTGAAGAAGTTGTGAACATTGTTGAAATGACAATCTAAGGATTTAGAATATTACATAAATGTAGTTGGTAAAGCAGCAGCAAATTTTAAGGATTGACTCCAATTTTGAAAGAAGTTCTACTATGGGTAAAATGCTATCAAACAGCATCTCACTCTGCAGAGAAATCTTTCATGAAAGGAAGAGTCAGTCAATCAATGTGGCAAATGTCATTGTTGTCTTGTTTTAAGAAATTGCCACAGCCCCGGCGACTCGGGAGGCTTTTTCACCAACAAGAGTTAGCACCTGGGCTCATAGTATCTTGTAGCTTTTCCCCAACAGTTGTTGGGAGCAACGTTGTTCTGCAAGATTTTAATAAGTGTGTCCAAAATATGGTGTTACGTGCTCCAATGTCTTAGACACAATATAGGTTTTGGAAAAACAGCTGCTTCTGGTCTTCACAAGATGTTTAAAAGTGGATAATGTGTTATAAATCTTAAGGGAAATTGGTGATAGTGTGCAGTATTTTAAAAACTCAGTGTTACCTGTTTCATTTCCAACCATCAGTTCACTTATTTCAGCATTTTCTGTTCAGAAAATCCAATCCTTCTTTCAACCTCAAAATAAACTCTGATTCTAATCTCACCTCAACAGCCCAAGCAGTATTTCTAGCCACCTTTAGGATATTTCCACTTAAATATTTCACCATTACCTCTGATTCAAGGGACAGAAAATGAAGTCATTCACTTATTCCTCTTCCCAAATCTACGTTTGTCTCCTTCACATCATTTTTCTGTTTGCCTTGATAGAATAATTTGTCTTCTTTTTTCATTCCATAAACTCAATCAGTTGCCAACTTCTTGTCTTATTGATCGATCACTTTTTCCAGCCTGTCAAGGAAATTTGGGATCGATATTCTATCATTCTGGTCATGTCCCCTCATTCAGTAATCAAAAACATTTAAATCTATAAATTTTGAAGGCATTCTTTAACTGCATCCCCAAATTTTAATATGTTGTGCATTAGTTACCATTCAGTTCAAAATATTTTCTCATTTCCTTTATGAATTTTTTCTTTGATCTATGCACAATTTACAAGTGTGATATTTAATGTCCAAATAATTTTGCATTTCCTACGTATCTTTTGTTATTGAGTTGTAGTCTAATTCTACTATTTTCTGAAAACATACACTGTGAATTTCAACAGACTTGTTTTATGTCCCAGCATATAATCTATTTTAGTAAATTTTTCATATATACTAAAAAAAATTGTATTCTGTGGTAGTTGTGTGTAATGTTCTGTACGTGTCCATTATATCAAGTTGTATGATAGCACTGTTCAGGTCATCTATATTGTTACCAATTTTCTAATTGTTGTATCAATTACTGAGAAAGTAGTGTTTAACTCTCCAACTAAAATTGTGTATTTATCATTTCTCTTTTCAGTTTTATCCTCCTGAGCTTTATTAATTTTGAAACTACAGTCATGAACTGCATAGCAATGTTTCAATCAAGGATGGACTGCATATATGATGGTGATCCAAAAAGGTGATCCCATATCTATGTTTAGATATGTTCAGATACACAAATATTTACCATTGTGATATACCGTATTATTACATTGCCTATAATATGTAATACAGTAACAGGCTCTACGGGTTTGTAGCCTATGTACATCAGGCCATATGATGCAGCATAGGTATATAGTAGGCTATACCACATAGGTGTGTGTAAGTACACTCTATGATGTTTGTACAACTATGAAATTGCCTAACAATGCATTTCTCAGAACATATCTCTGTTGTTAAGCAACACATGACTGTGTATTGTGTATATATTCACAATTATTATTAAGTCTTCTTGATGTATTGACCATTTTTTCATTATAAAATGTCCTTTTTATATCACTGTTAATATTCCTTTTCCTGAAGTCTACTTTGTCAAATCCTAATATAACTGTCCAGCTTTCTTATGATTAATATTTGCATGGGATATAATTTTCCATCCATTTGCTTTTAACCTATCTTGACTTTTGTATTTTTATTGTATTTATTAGAGATGGCATATATTTGGGTCTTGCTTTTTTAAAATTTAGTCACATAATCTCTTTTAATTGGAGAGTTTATGCCATTAACATTTCAGTATTGTTGGGTTTATTTTTACTATCTTGCTATTTGTTTTCTATTTGTCTTATCTGTTCTTTGTTCATTTGTTCCTATTTTCTTTTGGATTGACTATTATTTAGTATTCTACTTCTTTCTCCTCTATTGAATTATTAGCTATACTTCTTTGATTTACTTTCTTAGTGTTTGCTTATATAATATAAATCTTTAATTTATCACATTCTACCTTCTAGTAATATTATGTCACTTCACATATCATATAAAGATATTTAAAATATATACTTGCATTTTACCCCCACCCCCATTCATTCTGTTGTGGCCATATATGTTGCTTTGTCTTAATATAAAGAAAAAAATTTAGGTTGGGCACAGTGGCTTATGCTTATAATCCCAGCATTATGGGAATCTGAGGTGGGAGGATTGCTTTAGGCCAGGAGTTTAAGACCAGCCTGGGCAACACAAGAAGACCTTGTCTCTGAAAAAATTCTAAAAATTAGCCAGGCATGGTAGTACATGTCTGTAGTGCCAGCCACTGACAAGGCTGAGGTAGGAGGATGGCTTGGGCCCAGGAATTTATGGCTGCAGTGAGCTATGATGACACCACTACACTCCAGCCTGGGAGGAATAGCTAAATAAAAATAAAATAAATATTATTTTCTCTAAATAAAAATAAATACATAAAATTTAAAGCCAAAAACCTTTCTATATTTAAAAAGAAACTAAAAATTATCATTTTGTATATTTTTCCACCATTTCTGAAGCTCGTTATTACTTTGTGTAAGCCCAAATTTCTGTCTGGCAGCATTTTCCTTCAGCATGAAGGACTTCATTAATATTTATTATGGAACACAACTGCTGGTGATGAATTCTCTCAGCTTTTGTTTTTCTGAAAACATCTTTATCTCACCTTCATTTTTGAAAGATGTTTTTGTTAGGATATAGAATTCTAAGTTAATAGTTTTTTTTTTTTCTTTCAGTGCTTTAAAGATATGCCACCACTATTTTTTGGTTTGCGTTGTTTTTGAAAATAAATCCTGGTAAGTATGTTTGCTCTGCTGTACATGCTACACTCTGTGTTTTCCTGTTTGATTTTAAAATGTTTTCTTTATCACTGGTTTTCAGCAATTTTATTGTGATGTGTCTAGACATAGTTTTCTTTGTGTTTAGCCTACATGTAGTTTTTTGAGCTCAAATTTGTGAGTTTAGAGTTTGAACTAAATTCAGAAATAGTATAGTAATAGTGGAAGATGCCAACACCTCACTCTCAGCATTAGACAGAACATCTAAAGAGAAAATCAACAAAGAAACATTGGATTTAAACTGGACTTTAGACCGAATGGACCTAACAGTCATTTACAGAACATTCTCTCCAACAACTGAAGAATATATACTCTTTCCATCAGTACATGGAACATTCTCCAGGATAAACTCTATATTAGTCCACAAAACAAGACTCAACAAATTCAAAAAATTTGAAATCAAGTCAGACCAAATATCCTCTCAGAACACAATGGAATACAACCAGAAATCAGTACAAGAGGTACTCTGGTAACTATACAAATACAGGGAAATTAAACGGCGTGCTTCTGAATGACCAAGGGGTCAAGAAAGAAATTAAGATGAAATTCAATAAGTTTCTTGAAACAAATGTAAATGGAAACATAGCATACCAAAACCTAGGGAATAGAGTAAAAGCAGTGATAAGAGGGAAAGTTATAGCCACAAATACCTATATCAAACAAGTAGAAAGACTGCAAACTAACAGTCTAACAATGCACCTCAAGAAACTAGAAAAGCAAGAACAAAACAAACCCAAAACTAAGAAAAGAAAAGAAATTATAAAGAGTATAGTGGAACTAAATAATATAGAGACTAAAAAATAAAAATAAAGTAAAAAGAATCAAAGGAATAAAAAGATAAATAAAATTGATAAAACACTAGCTAGACTAACCAAGAAGAATAAAGACCCAAATAAACAAAACCAAACATGAAAAAGGAGACGTTACTGCCAATACCATGAAATACAAAAGATCATCAGAGACTATTATGAACAACTATATGCTGATAAACTGGAAAACCTAGAAGAAATTGATAAATTCCTGAAAACATACAACCCACAAAGATTGAATCAGAAAGAAAAAAATCTGAACAGACCAATAATGAATAGTGAGATTGAATTAGCTGTAAAAAGTCTCCCAACAAAGAAAAGCCCAGGACCAGATGGATTCACAGCCTACTTATACCAAATGTACAAAGAAGAATTAGTATCAATCCTCCTAAAACTATTCCAAAAAAAATAAGAGGAGATAATTCTCCCTAATTCATTCTATGAGGCAAACATCACCCTAATACCAAAATCCGACAAAGACACAACAAAAAAGACAACTATAGGCCAATATTACTGATGAACATCAATGTAAAAATCCTCAACACAGTACTAGCAAACTGAATCCAACACCACATTGAAAAGATAGTGTACCACGATCAGGTGGAACTTATAAGAGGGATGCAAGAATAGTTCAACATACTAACAGCAATAAATGTGCTATATCCAATCAACAGAGTAAAGGACAAAAATCATATAGATGCAGAAAAAGCATTTAATGAAATTTAAGAGATTTTCATGATAAAAACTCTCAATAAGCTAGGCATAGAAGGAACATCAACATAATAAAAGCCTATATGACAAACCCACAGCTAACAACATACTTCATGGAAAAAAGTTGAAAACCATTCCTCTAATAACTGGAATGAGGTAAGGATACTCACTTTCACAATTGCTATTCAACATAGTACTGAAAGTCCTAGCCAGAACAATCAGGCAAGAAAAATATAAAAGGCATGCAAATTTAAAAAGAGCAAGTCAAATTGTCCCTCTTTGCTCAAGATAAGATCTTATACCTAGAAAAACCTAAAGACTCCACCAAAAACCTCTTAAATTTGATAAATTAATTCAATAAAGTTGCAGGTTAAAAAATCAACATAAAAAAATTGGTAGCATTTCTATACATCAATAACAATCTAGCCAAGAAAGAAATCATAATGGCAATTCCATTTACAATAGCTACAAAAAAAAAAAGTGATACCCAAGAATAAACTTAACCAAAGAATTTAAAGATCTCTATAAGGAAAACTACAAAACATTGAAGAAAGACATTGAAGATGATACAAACAAATTGAAAAAAATTTCTTACTCATGGATCAGAAAAATTAATATTGTTAAAATGACCCTATTGCTCAAAGCAATGAATAAATGTAATGCAATCTGTACAAAGGTCATTCTTCACAGAATTAAAAAAACAATTCTAAAATTCATAGGAACCAAAAAAAGAGCCTGTATAGCTGAAGCAATACTGAGCAAAAAGAACAAAGGTGGAGACATCACATTATCTGACTTCAAAATGTATTACAAGCCTATCAATATTACAAGGCTATAATAAACAAAACAGCATGGTATAAAAATAGACACATAGATCAGTGGAACAGAATAGAGAACCCAGAAATAAAGCCACATATTTACAGCCAACTGCTCTTTGACAAAGCCAACAAGAACTTACACTGGGGAAAGGATACTCCCTTCAATAAATAGTGCTGGGAAAATTAGATAGTCATGTGCAGAAGAGTGAAACTGGACTGCTATTTCTCCTTATACCAAAAAAAAAAAAAAATCACTTCAAAATGGATTAAACACTTAAACTACAAAAACACTACAAGAAAATCCAGGAAAAACTCTCTGGCAAAGAATATATGGCTAAGACCTTAAAAACACATGAAACAAAAACAAAAATAGACAAATGGGACTTAATTAAACTAAAACTCTTCTCCACATCAAAAGAAATAATTGAGAGAGTGAAGAGACAACCTGTTGAATAGGAGAAAATATTTGCAAACTATTCATCCAACAGGGGACTAATATCCAGAATATACAAGGAACTCAAACAACTCAATAGGGAAAAAAACCAAATAATCCCATTAAAAAGTGTGTAAAGAACATGAAAAGAAATTTCTTAAGACATACAAACAGCCAATATGTATATGAAAAAAATGCTCAATATCTCTAATCATCAGAGAAATGCAAATCAAAACCACAATGATATATTATCTTGCCCCAGTCAAAATGGCTATTATTAAAAAGACAAAAATAGCAGATGTTGGCAAGGGTGTGGACAAAAGGGAACTCTAATACACTGTTGGTGGGAAGGTAAACTAGTACAGTCACCCACTATGGAAAACAGTATGGAGATTTCCCAAAAAACTAAAAATAGAATTACCATCCAATCCAACAATCCTACTACTGTGTATCTACCCAAAGGAAAAGAAATCAATGTACCAAAGGGATTCCTGTATTTACATGTTTGTTGTGGAAATATTTGCAATAGCAATGATAGGGAACCTAACTTGATTGTCCAACAATGGATGAATGGATAAAGAAATTGTGGTATATATACACAATAGAACATTATTGAGCCATAAAAAAAGAATAGAATCATGTCATTTGCAGCCATGGATAGAACTGGAGGTCATTATCTTAAGTGAAATAAGCCAAGCACAAGAAAACAAATATCCCATGTTCTCTCGTATGGGGGAGCTACAAAATTTGAAGACATGGAGGTAGAAGAGGAAAAATAGATTACAGAGACTGGGGAGGGGGAGAATGAATAGAAATGGGTAAAAGGCATAAACATACAGAAACATAGGAATACATTCAGTGTTTGATAGCAGAGTAGAATGCCTATACTTAACAAAAATGTATTGTAATCTGGTGATAAACACACTGAATACTCTGATTTAATCACTACATATTATATGCATGTAATACAATTTCTCATGTACCCCATAAATTTGCACAAATAAAAATAAATAAAACAAAATTGAACACACACACAATAGTACAGCCACTTTAAAAACTGAAAAAATAAAAACAAGAAAGCAAACTGAAGCATAAAGAGAAAAAAGACTGAAAGAAAATGAAGGGACCCTTATGTACTATAAGATAATATCAGACATTATAATATATATGTATTTTGAGTGACAGAAAGAACTAACAGAGAAAGAAGAGGAAAATTTAATCCACTTATGTTCAAGGTTATTATTATTATTATTATTATTATTTTTTGGAGACAGAGTCTCACTCTGCTGCCCGGGCTAGAGTGAGTGCCATGGCATCAGCCTAGCTCACAGCAACCTCAAACTCCTGGGCTCAAGTGATCCTACTGCCTCAGCCTCCCGAGTAGCTGGGACTACAGGCATGTGCCACCATGCCCGGCTAATTTTTTCTGTATATTTTTTTAGTTGTCCAATTAATTTCTTTCTATTTATAGTAGAGAC
>CAUYRT010053360.1:0-41555 GCA_963574885.1 Lepilemur ruficaudatus
TATAAATATAGCTTAAAAAATAAACTTGGTGCAGTTGTCCACAGAGACACTGTCCTCCCGTCCCCATCTTTGTTTGTCTCTTTCTTTTCTCATCCTCACCCCCCAACGCCAGGATCCACACGTCGCCGGCTGGCTCCGGCATACATGGAGAGGCCAAGAAGAATCTGAGCAGACAGGCCTTGCTGGGCTCCCCCCTCGGTCTATTACCATTAGATCATACCCTTTCGTACAATCGCATTTCTGTTAATGCATAGTTGTCCACTCTTCATCAAACCTAAGCGTAAGAATAGACAGCTCTCCCTGGAGCTTTGGGCCTTCATTTCCAAAGGTGCCCATGTTATATAAAACTTTGATTATATAAATTTGTTATGCTTTTGTCTTGTTCACCTGTCTTGTGTTACAAGTGTCAGCCCTTATGGGTGAGGAAAGATATCACAACTCTCCTCTCCTTCACCTTCTCAGTCAAAATGAGCCTGCTCTCTTTTTCACAATTGGCCCAAGCCTCTTTGCTCACGAAGCTAACTAATCTGATAAAGTAACCCCTGCCAACAGCATCATGGAGAAATTAAGAATTCTATGAGATCAGTTTTCATCTTTTGATGGCCTAGAAAGCCCACGAGATCTGTTCTTGTCTTATACCAGCCTCTCTCTGCCTGGTTCAGTGTCACGGGCATTCCAGCTTCTTTTAGCTCCTGCAATGCTCTTTCCCTTCTCTCACCTTATGCAGCTTTGTACATGCTGTTTCTTCTGCCTGGGCCACTTCTCTCCCCAACTAATTTCCTGTGTACTGAGCCAGCCCTTTCTCATTCTCACACATCCAGAACTTCACAGGGAAAGTGTTCCTATCACCTTCCTCTAGCATCCAGGTTACGGGGTCTAACACATACTTCTCTGTAGACTTTCACCACAATGACAACTACTTGTTCAATGGCATGTCTCATCCCTCTGGAGCATGAGCTTCCTGAGTACAGGGGCAGTCTTTTTGGTTTATCTCTTCATCCTTAGCACTAAGCCCAGGACCTGGAACACACTGGACATTTGACAAATAGTCATCAAATGAGTGAATTAATGAGAGTGAGAAAACAAATGCATGGTTTGCTCCCACCGTTATATTGCCTTTCAAAGCATAGTTTGAAAGTATGTTAATTGTACAAGTGTGGAGTCCTCATGAGGTTGAATGGAAACAGGGAATCTTTGCCTAGGAGTCCATGAACTTGCTGGTTGGTTAAGAACATTTTTTAAAATCGTCATTACACCATACCTACCTTGACAATGTGACCAGAATCACAGTGGTATCAATTTCATACTATAATGCGAGTCTGCCATCTACTGGTTCTATGGGGTAGTGCTGTGAAGCCCTAAGTCATTTTCATTTTCTCTGGAATCTTCTGGATTGTTAAAGCCAGGCGGGGCATAGATTGTAACCTACGCAACCATTTCATTTGGCCCAAGGGGAAACCGTCTCCCATGGAGCATAAATGATCACCCAGGGCCATACAGCAAATCGGCAGAGGTGCCAAACTCCGATCTAGGCCTCCTGACAAAACCAGCCTCTTCTTTGTTCTTCTCAGTCGTGATTCTGGATGCTAACAGAGGTACATCTGGTCGACAGTGCTGACGGTAACTTTTTCCGAAAGGAAATGGAACAATTGAGACTTGTCCAGTTTATACGCCAGGAATCTCTTACATCCTCACATCCCAGAAAGCAGCAGATCTGCTTTCTGTCCAAGGATTTCCTGGATCTGAAAACAGCTGTACGGGATCGTGTGGGAAAGACTACACTTACAAAATTTGGAATGTCACACCGAAAAGCTAAGCAAAGACACGGTGCAGGACGTGTGCTGCGTGCCATCAGCAAGCTTCTGAGGGACCTGAAACACCCCAGCCCTGGGTGTTCCAAAAGGCCACGCTCTTCAATGGAAAAACTGACAAACCATGATGGAAAGAGCTGGGAATTGCTGTCCTAATCAGAATTGACAGGATCGGTGTGAAGCCTTCCAGAAAGGCCCCCTCTGTAAACCTGGCAAAATTGGCTACAGAAGCACTAGGTTTTCCAATAGGTACATATTTTTATTTTTTAGCTACCCCAAGGGACTGCATTTAACTAGAGTCATCTTTTTATTATGTGGTTTACATGGAAACACACCTATTAACATTCTTGGGATGGATGTAGAGTCAAAACAAACCAAACTTCTCAGTACCTGCCAGGAAGAGTTTTGTCTTTCCCCCACGATTCTGAGAACCCAGCACCTCAGGGCCTGGACTTCTGAAGCAAAGGAAAGAGAGAAGAGGTGGCTGCCTGGAAGTTCTCACTGAGTGCTTCAGAAAAATTCCCTGGAACTCATTGGCTCTGAATGTATTTTTAAAACTTTTCTTTTCTCAATTAGTACTACTCGCTAATAAACAGGTCCAGGCTCATCATTTGGTCCCATAATTTGGAAGGTGACACATTTACTTCATATCCCTGGGACGATTTTTTGTCCCAGCAAATCTGGCAAGAAAAATAGTAAAAGGGTCCCCAGGTGTTAAGGATCAATTGAGGTATTATTTTAGTCCTTTGAGGGTTGGAACAACAACAAAAAAATTCTTCCTCTTGGAAAAACAAGAAATAGCAAAGTTTATATTCAGTCAATGAATCCCTTCTCATGATTACCTCCCCTCTGGTCTCAACCACAGGTGATGCTCTCTGTCACCCTACGCCCAGACATGATCTGGAGTGTCACTGATGTAACCCCAAATCCCTGTGTACCCTTTCCATCTCAACACATTCCGGATGTCAGACTTAATAGAGGACATCGGGGTACCTGAGACCTTTGCTCCTCAGAGAAGGAAAGAATGTGAATGTTCATGTTTACTCAGAATTTTAGTGTGTGGTTGAAATGAGGACCAGGAGGTCTTTGAAGCACCTAAGGCCCAATGAAGTTTCTTGTGATTTGGCCGTTACTGCTGCCCTCTTTTCCCTCTTAGGGAAGAACTCAGAGTTCTTGGAAATTCTGAACTCTAAATTATGCCCTGGATGTCTCCTGATAGCTCAGAGACACTGCCCAATGCAAGTGACATTGCATTGCATTTATCCCACTGCTAAACCCAGGAGGGACGTAACATCCCTCCACCATCCTTCTCTGATGGACATCAAGGAGACGCAGGCGACTGATGCCCCGGCTCTTCCTCACTAGCCCTCTCATCATTCCTCATCTGCCAACATAC
Organism: Lepilemur ruficaudatus; assembly: GCA_963574885.1. Classification (NCBI taxonomy): domain Eukaryota; kingdom Metazoa; phylum Chordata; class Mammalia; order Primates; family Lepilemuridae; genus Lepilemur; species Lepilemur ruficaudatus. The sequence continues at coordinate 3,208 of CAUYRT010053360.1, forward strand.
TTCCTTTTATTTCCACCGACACCTACTATTAGCTATATTTATTCCAAATTCATTTTCATCTCTTCCCTGACTCACACTGTTATTTTATACTCATCAATCAAGATCACTTAGTCCAAAATAGCCTTGGTAGACTTGACTTTGAGGCACCAAGCTGCTCAATAACGTTATTGACTGGCTTTAATCCCCCTTCCTGGCCTTACATGTAGAGTATGAGGGTAATGGGATTTTTGTGCTGAAAATAGCAGAAATACTCTGCTTTGGGGAATTTTCACATTTACTCCCCAAATTTTTCCTTGCTCAGATCCTGACTTAACTTAGGCTTAGTTTAAATAATTTCAAAATAAATTCATACCTTGAGTTTATTCATATGGGCAGTCTGATATAGTTGTTTCAAAACAAAAATAGTCAATACATAACAGCGTTTAAAGGTGTGGGCTCTGGCCTCAGACATCCTGGGCTCTTATTTGCCATTTCTGAGCTAGAAGACCTATGCAAGTTACTTAACCCCTTTAAAACCTAGCTTCTTCATTTATAAATGCAGATGATAATAGCACCTGCCCTGTGAGACTGTTAGGAGTAAAAATGAGATAATATACAAAATGCACTTAGTGCAGTATCATGTGCATTGCTAATTATATTGTTTTTAAATATATAAAACCACCATTTTATATATGGCAGGCATTTTAACATACATCATCTCATTTAATTCTGATAACTCTAAAGTGTAGGTATTATTGTCCCTATTTTGTAGAATGCTGGCTCTTCTGAAGATATAACTTTCCATGCAGCTTTCTCAAGGAGACTTTGCTCAACCACATACCCCGGAGCCCAGAGGCAGGGGTAGCATTCTCTTGTTCCACTGCCCTTTCCAGACTATTGCTCCTGCCCTCTCCTGCAAAAACTCCAGCTCCATGGAGACTCATGCTTTTGGCTCTACCATCCTTGATTCCTCTGTGTCACTATTATCTACCAAATCTTGGTCTCCATGCCCAGATCCTAACATCAATATCCTGCATGACTTTATTGTCTATATTAATACCCAGCATCCCAGCTGCACACTTCCGTGAATTCTTTATCTCCAGTGATCATCTCCTCCACTCCAAATGTTGGTCGTGTGTTTTCATTGCCCTTCCCTGGACCTTGTTAACACCCAGAGCAATTCTTCAAAATCAAAAACTCAGACTCACAACTCTTGTCCTTGTAGGTGGCTCATTGAGTTATTTCTATTAACCAGCTCTTTGAATTCATTTGACCACCCTTACAAACACTCACAACATCAGCATCCTTTTTCCCCCACCCCATTCCCTCTCCTACTTACATTCAATATCCTATTACTTCAACCATTCTCGATACCCTCGATTCCTCTGCCCACTATCCCTTCATCACATCTACATTGCCTCTCTCAGTGAATCCAAATCCCGATCAAGTTGCTGAGCATAACTGCAGAATGTGCAACAGGGCAGAATGTTGCCATGATGTGTTCATGGTCAGCATCCTCAACAGGACATAAAACACTGCCTAGAAGTTCTGCTGAGTTGTTATCAGTTCTTTCTTCTCTTCTTCAAGGTAAGGGTTCCATACTTTCTCCACTGTCCTCAATCCTCCAACTTTCTCACACCACCCAACAATCAAGGCAGATGGCATCAACTCCTACTTCACAGAGAAAATAGAGACGTTCTGATAGGACATCCTCCAACTTCCCCCCACCACATTTACAAGCCCGTGCATTTATGCAGCCACACTTCCGCCGTGCCTCCTGCCACTGCGGAGTAGGGGCCCTTCTTTCCAACTGAGACTTATTCCCACACCGGTCCCCCTGCCCTGCTTTATTGGGAGGGATCTTGCTTTATAAATCATCCCCTCTCTCCTCTATCTTAAATCTCTTGCTGTCTATTGGATCTTTCCCATAAGTTTTCAAATGTGCTAAAGCCTTTTTCATCACTTAATCCTGGAAACCCTGAAAGTTGTATTTGTCTATTTCTGCTTCACAGATGAGAGTATGGAGCCTCATGGAGATTCAGGAGGAAGGAGCAGAACAGGGTCTGAACCCAGGACTTTGTGGCCATACACAGTGCCTCTCATTAAGGTGCCCTGCTGTGTTCTGTAGCAGCTGGCCCTGCCTAAATTTTAAGATGCTCTCATGTGTGGCTGTGAAGATCTCTCTGTTTTAGGTATCTTTGCTAGAGGACTGGATTGCTTTCTCGGCAAGCCAATCTACCAATCAATGCTCCAACATTATGACCTCCCCTAAGGCCCCAGATGATAGAGGAAATCACTGGACAGACCCAATCAGTACTTTAGTGGCATCATCTGTAAAGTGTAACTGACAGTGTATCTTCTTCCCACCCTCTAGTATCATTTTCCTCCTACTCCCTGCCTCCGTCTCTCATTGGCCATGTAATCAAGATGGCAAATCCTTCCTCTGAGAAAGGTTTTCAATTGTTGAGGGGGAAGGTGCTACATAAATGCTCGATATAGCCATCTTTTTTGAGAAGCTCATTCTCTGCCTGTGCTGAAGGAAAACTGTGATGTGCATGGAGCCCAGTACATTTTCTTCAGAGAGGAAAAAATAGAGCGAGGAGGAGGGAAATCAGTTCAGCATCTGGGGGAAAGACTCAGAGAAGACCCAAGTAAAAATGTGGACAAACAGCTAAATCAACAGCCACTGCTGCAGCTGTTTGTGTCTGCCCTTTGCTGGTATCAGACCCAGGAGGAAACAAGGGGGCGTGTGGAGTGTGGGATATTATTAACGGGAAGAGAACTAGAAGTAGAGAGGAAGTTGGGGGGGGGAGCCTTACAAGAAGATAAAGAGGACAAGATTTTTTTTTAAAAAAAGAAGCCTAAGTCAACAAAGCTAATCTCTCCTTGTCAAAAGGAGGTGATGTGGGGCATAGCAAGAGACTGCATGTCAATGTTTGGTCCTTAAATGTTACTTTTCCAGCAAAGATAGTAAAACCTCTAAAATGTAGGACCAAGCCAAAATTACCAAGAGGCTAAATTGCAAAAATAATTTTCCTTTTAACAAAGAAATCATTGGAAATCCTGAGATAAAATTAAATTTGAAACTAAATTAATGTAAAATCTGAAGCTTAAAAGGGTCTATACAGAAGTGGTGCCGGGATCAAATCCTAGACTTTGGGCTAAGTAGCTAAGAAGCTGTGTGACGTTGAGCAAGTCATGCTTAACCTATTAGGGTGTCAGTTTCCTAGTTCATTAAATTATAGAGATTGACTAGAGCAGTTATTGTCAAACTGTGGGTTATGTTCCATTAAGAATCACTTATTTTAATGGGAGATATTACTAAGGAAGATTGCACATGGGAACAATGTGGAAAGAGAACAAAAGCTTGAGAAATGCTGGACTTTCTCAAAGATTTCTTCTGTAAGATACAGAAGAAGCTAATTTAAAGAACTAACTGGGGACCAATTTCATCTTTAAAAGTTCAAATAATTAGGTCAATGTAGAATCTGCCATATCTTTTTTATGTGCACTTAACTGAAAATCAAATATAAAGGAAAGGATGGGGATAGCTGGCAGAAACAGAGGCTCGGTAGAATTTGTAGGAAGTCAAAGTCCCTTTTATCTTAGTGTGTACCTTCAGATAAATAGTGACAAGGAGAAAAATAGCTTTTTAATTACAGTTGTACAGGGGTTCAGTTGCCTGGGGTCAGGGGCACCACTGAGAGTACTAGAAAGCAATTAGTCCTCAATCACTCTTTTTATCAATGAGCCATGGAGACCAGAAAGTGGCTGTAGCCCCCAAATGGCAGAGCACTGGCAAGGGAGTCAATGCAAACTGGAAAAGAGAAGTCTGAACCTGGCTCCTGAGCATGGCCAGCACACAGGGCCTTCCGTCCATGATGTGTTCTTTGCCTGTCTGGTCAGAGCCATCCCTGCCTATAGTAGGCCGAATAATGACCCTCCAAAGATGCCCACACCTCAATCCCCAGAACCTGGAGCTATGTTATCTCGCAGGGAAAAAGGGATTTTGCAGCTGTAATTAAGGATACAGACACTGAAATAGGGAGATTATCTTGGATTACCCAGGGAGGCCCAATCTAATCACATGAATCATTAAAAGTGGAGAACCTTTCCCAGTTTTCATCAGAGACAGAGATGTACAACACAGGCAGGATCACAGAGGTCTACATTGCTGGCTTTGAAGATGAAAGGAGGGGCCACTAGCCAAGAAATGCGGGCTGCCTCTAGGAGCTAAAAACACAAGGGAATAGATTCTCCCCCTGGGCCTCCAGAAAGAAATGTAGCCCTGTCACACCTTGGTTATAGTCCAGTGAGACCTCTGTCAGACTTCTGAGCTACTGAACTGTAAGATAATAAATTTGTCTTGGTTCAAGTCACTAAATTTGTGGCACTTCGTTGTGGCAGGATTAGAATATGGATGCACCTGCCTACCCTTAGGTCCACTTACTCCTATGCTGCCACCTTACAGAACAGCAAGGTTTCCTGCTTCTGCGTCTTGGTCCTTGTTGCTGCCTCTACCCAGAATGTCTTTCCTGGTCTCTTCCTTTTACTCCTGTCCCCCAGGCAACCTAGATCGAGCATCCCTTCATCGAGAGAGTCTTTTCTAAATACCCCAAACTATCTCTGCTTCCCAAACCCAGGGTCGACTCCATGGCTCCCACCTCTATACTCCCATCATACTGTGTGCTGGTGCCTGTTGCCACACTGTATTGAGAGTGTCTATTTACAGTCTGTCTCCCCTCTTATAATGGATGCCCCTCAAGGGCTGGGATGCTAATGAAGTGCCCATCAGTGGGCCTTTGATGAAAAAATGAATGAAAACCAAGCTCTGGGGAAACACATATCGTTCAGTATATTCCCAAACCAGGGCCAGGTGCAGTGGTTCCAGCCTGTAATCCCAGCACTTTGGGAGGCCAAGGCAGGAGCATTGTTTGAGGCCAGGAGTTCAAGACTAGCCTGGGCAACATAGTGAGAGACCATCTCTAAAAAAAATAAAAGAAATATAAATTAGCCAGTGTGGTGGTGCATGCTGTGCCTGTAGTCCTAGCTACTTGGGAGGCTGAGGTGGAAGGGTTGCACTCTAGCCCAGGTGACAGAGCGAGACTAAGTCTCAAAAAAAAATCATGTTCCCAAACCAAATGGGATGATAAATATGAAATATTCTCAATTTACTAGCAATACACATTTTATTAGTAGGGTGGTGTTTTTTGGCTTTTTTTTTTTTTTAACATTTTCAAAATGCTTGCTCAGTATAGCCCCGCAATAATTCTGCCTTATCCACAGAGGATAAGTTCCAAGACCCACAGTGAATGCCGGAAACTGTGGCTATACCAAACCCTACATATACTATGTTTTTTCCTATACATACATAACCATGATAAAGTTTAACTTACAAGTTATACACAGTAAGAGATTAACAACACTAACTAATAACAGAACAATTATAACAATATTCTGTGAATAAAAATTATGTGGATGTGGTCTCTCTCAAAATATCGTATTGTACTGATCTCTTCTTGTGATGATGTGAGATGATAAAATGCCTACGTGATGAGACGAAGTGAGGTTGTGACGTAGCATTTACAAACTATGCATTGCTTTCTTCTGGAATTTTCCATTTAATATTTTCAGACTGCAGTTGACCGTGGGTAACTGAAACCATGAAAAGTGAAACTGCAGATAAGGGGTCGGGGGACACTGCACTTGGCTTTGAACTCCATTAGGAAACAGGACACCGCCACCCTCTATGCCTTGAGGCACCTGAAAATTCACAGGACATGCTTATAACCGAGTGTTTTCCTAGAGTTTATTTTGAAGTCTACAGTTGAAAAAGAACTAAACTGAGCTACTTTTGTTCCTGGAGAAATGTCTTCCCTCTTTCCCAATTCTGAAAGTTACCAATGCTCTTCTTTTCAGTGAAGATTTTCTCCATTCAATACGTTTCAGGCTTGCAGAGGTGGTCTTCTACTCACCAGAGCATTTGACCCGCGTCACCTAGGATTTAATGACCTTATTGACTCTTGGAATGATTAATATGATCTTCTACTTGGGGAATTCTCTGGCCTACCCACACTCAGTACACTCTTCATATTTGGGACAGATTTCTAACTGTGCATCCCTCAACCACATTGAGAATCTTTCTCCAAATTTATCTTATTAATATTTGTTAGTCAGTTTTGACTTATGATGCTTGATCCCACATGGTGAATGAAAATGTGAAGCCAAACATCGTTTTAACATTGGTTGTATGAACAGCAGCAAAAAATCGCAAAGAAATTGGCAGAAAGAGAGGGAGCAGTATGGCTTATGATAAGAGAGTTTGAGAAAAAAGAATTGCTTCTCTTTGCCTAAAGCCCCCCAAAAGTTACAGAGATTAAAACAAGGAGACAAAGAGAAAAGGAAAGAGAAAAAAATACTTTGGCTAAATGTTAACATGAGTCTTTTTCTGCCATTAACACATTTTATTACCAGATTCCTCATAACAACCATTTTCAGTTCAGCACTTGTGTAATACATGATGTGTCATGAAGGTTCTTTTCAAAATGACTGCCCCAAATCCTTTACCACAGCATTTCTCTATCAGAAAATGCAAATGGGTTCCATGAACCTATTTTTTTTTTTAGGTCAATAAACTTCTCTCAGATCAACGAAATGTTTGCAGGCAGTAAACAGACTGCTTTGGGCCAGAACCTAGTGCCAACTAGTCCAAAAGAGGCCAGGCATTTTCTAATGTCAATTACACCCAGTACTCTTGACATTTTCAGCTGCTTGTTGTTTTCATCTCTGGGAGGAGGAGAAAATGATGTCGAACAGAAGGCATTTGAGGAGATACTAGTAAGAACCCCACAGCAGCCCAATAGAAAGTCTTGATATGTGAGAAGAGGAATGTCATCCAAAATAACCCCAGACTAAAACACAACAAAAGTCTGCCAGAGGCCAATTAATCAAGGGAAAAATCACAGAGAACATTCAAGGTCTTTGGCCTTACTGCTAGTCTTAGTTTTGGGACTTTGAAACTATTTGTTTGAAACTAACCCCTTTGAATGACTATTGAACCTACCCCAGTTTTCTGAAGACAAGAGATTCTTTGATGCTTTGTCAATCTTAGTCAAATCACAAAATCAATTAAGCAGCAAGCTTCATGCTTTCTTCTAACATTGCATCAACTGGTTGTCTAGCAGCATTGGTTGGTTGGTTTGGTTTCCTATCAATATAGCCTTAGTGACATGAATAGCCAATATTTTTCCCTCTCAGTATTTTCCTCAGGATTTTATAACTGTGTTTCTTCACTGTTTGGAATTGTTTGTGCTGTGTTCTTTCCTGGATGGTCAAGATGAAAAACATCACCCGTTTGAGACGTTCCCTGACTTCAGAAGGCTTTATTGTTTGCCTCTGTGATTTTGTTCCACATGGAAGCTTATATCAACAATATAATAGCATAATTGCATGCTACCTTGTTTTGTCTGCTAAACAGATTGGTTATGGTTATTACTCTGGTCTCCCTAGCACATCTAATTGTCCTGCAGTGACTTCAGGATAAAGTGTAGATGCTTCATTCCAATTTTGGGGCCTAGATGTTGCTGTCCCAACAATCTATCCAATAACAGGTCAGTTTTATCCCTGACTCTGGTAAATTGTACCCTAGTTCTCAGAAGACTTGGCATGAAAAGAAAATCAGTAGGAAAAACAAAACCAGAAGCCAAGTTACAGGAATTGGGACATACAGGAGTGGGGATAGCTGGGGCTGTAAATCAGTATTAGAGTACAATTACTGTCACTGGGGAAGCAGGATCACATATCTGGGACAGTGGCAAAGCTATCTATCTTCTCTCTACATCCTAGAATCCCTCCGCCCTCATCCCATACTCTTCCCTCTATTGTTCCCTGTCCCCATCCCTCTAGCCAAGGTTATTTTGAACAGGCATATAAAGAAAAAAAAAAAAAACCAATGAACTCAACTGTAAGAGTCTAGAGAATACAAGTGAAGGAAATAAGACAAGAGTGGCTCACTGACAACCTTTCCTTACCACTCCTGCCTCATGCACCTATGCCTGTTACCCCAGGCTGCCCACCTTGACCTTAACATGCCATGCTCACTCAAGGTGAGCCTTTTGCTCTTATTTTTCCTCCCTAGAAGGCCAGCTCTTCTTCCTTTCTTCTGCCTGGCAGGTTCTCCTGTCTAACATTAGAGACCAACTCAAATGGACCTTTTCTACAAAGCTGTTTAGATTCTTTCAGACCAAATCAACTGTGTGCAGCCAAAACTTTATCCTTACATTTCTGCAGTGGTACCCTGCACATTTTATTATAATTTTTTTTTATTGTTTGCTGGTTTGTCCCCTCACTCAAATTTTGAGGGTGAGGACCTTGTCTCATTCTTCTTTGTATTCTTAGCATTTAGCAGAGTACTGGGCATTAGTAGAAGAGTTTGGGTAAGAACAATGCTGATTTTCTTCAATGTTTGGTAGCATTTACCTGTGAAACAATCTGGCTCTGAAATTTTCTTTTTTGGTTTCAGAAGTGTCCAGATTTTCTATCTCTTTTTATCAAGGAATTTTTCAAGAAATTTGTATATTTTATCCACATTGTGATATTTATCAGCACAAATTTGTCATAGTTTTCTTGTATTATTTTTAAATGTCTGTAAGATATGTACTGATATGCCCCTTTTTATTCCTGATATTAATAATTTACATTTTCTCTTGATCAATCTTGCTAAAGTCTTATTGATTTTGTTAATCTTTCCAAAGAACCAATTTGTAACTTTCCTAATTTTTTCTATTGTATATTTGTTTATTATGAATTCATGTCTAGTCTTCTCTTTATTAATTTCTTTTCACTTTCTTAGAGTTTTGCTTGCTCTTCTGTTTCTTCCTGAGATATTTTCTTAGATGATTGAGTTTAAGCATGTTTTCTTTTCTAAGACAGGCATTTAAGGCTGAATTTTTTTCTTTTTGCCTTGGCTATAACCTCACATCTTGCTATATTGTATTTTTATTGTTATTTGGTTAAAAATATTTTCCACTTTAGACTGTGACTTCTTCTTTGACCCATGGGTTTTTAGAAGTGTATTACTTAATCTTCTAAATGTCATTTTCTCTGCTTGTTATTTTTCTGTTTTGATTTCAAGCCTAAATACATAGTATCAAATTTTGAATACATAATATTAAATTTTTGCCTTTTTGAAATTTGTTAAGACTTTCTTTATGACTCCAGGTATGGCAAATATCTCATGTGTGCTTGAAAAATGATACTTTTTTCTTTTCTTTTTTTCTTTTTCTTTCTTTTTTTTTAGTTTTGTGGTATGCTGTTCTATATAGTCCAATTGGTTCATATTTATTAATATGTTGTTCATATTGTGTATGTCTTATTCATTTTTGTTGTTTTGTGTTTGGGATTTTTTTGTTTGTTTTTTTGTCTGCTTATTCTATTTATTACTGAGACTAATGAGTTGAAATCTCCAGCTATGATTTTGAATTTGTCAGTTTCTTCTATTTGTTGGTTTTACTTTATATAATGTGTGTCTATCTTCTTACGAAATATCTCCTTTATTTCTAGTAATGTTACTGCCTTAAAGTTTACTTTGTTTCCATTGGAATAGTTATATCTGCTTTCATTTGGTTAGTGTTGCATGACATATCCTTTTCCATGTTTTTACGTTGGCCCTCCATGCTTTACATTTAAAGTTTGTATGTTGTAAGGAGCATATGGTTGAGCTTTGTTTTTCTGTACCCTTTCTGACAATCTTTGCCTTTTAATTGGAGTGCTTAGTTCATTTATATTTAATGTAATTACTGATACATTGGGTTTAAATCTACCATCTGATTATTTATTTTCTGTTTATCACATATATTTTTGAATTCTTACCTTCTTTTGAATTAATCAAATATTTTTAAAATTATTTTTCTATTTTCTCCCTTAATATTGGTTCTAATAGTTATCTTAATTTAGGACAGTATTCCTGTATTCCTAACATTATTACATTATTGCTAACATTAGTTTTTTTGTTGTTGTTTTTGTTTTTTTGAGATAGATTCTTACTCTGTCACCCTGGGTAGAGTGCAGTGGCAACATCATAGCTCATGGAAACCTCAAACTCTCAAACCCCTGGGCTCAAGCACTCTTCCTGCCTCAGCCTCCTGAGTAGCTGGGACTATAGGCATGCACCACAATGCCCGCTAATTTTTCTATATTTAGAAGAGACAAGGTCTTGCTCTTGTTCAGGCTGGTCTCAAACTCCTCAGCTCAGGCAATCCTCCTGCCTCAGCCTTCCAGAGTGCTAGGATTACAGGCATGAGCCACTCTGCCCAGCCCCTAACATTAGTTCTTTTACTACTTCCTAGACAATGCAATCTAACAGCAGTTCAACTCTCTTTACTAATTCTCCATTGCCTTCTATGCTATCATTATCTTGTATTATAACTTCCTTTATATTTTTAAACCAAAAAGATTTGTAATTATTTTTCTTAATCATCAAATTTTATTCAGATTTCCTCTCTATTCCTTCCCCACAGTGATCTTCAGTCTTTCCTACATTGCTAATAGTTTGTTTCTATATAAGGCTCTTTTTCCCTTTTTCTCTTTTTCCCTTTTATTATTTTTAGTATTTCTTTTAGTGCAACTCTTCCTGAAACAAATTTTCTCATTTTTTAATTTATCTCAATCTGTCTTTATGTTGCTTTATTTTATGAGGATATCTTCACTATATATAGAATTCTAAATTGGCAGTTATCTCTTTCCAACTGTCTCAAAACATCAATCATCCTGTTGACTTCCGACATTCGACATTTCTGTTGAAAAGTCAACTGTCGATCATGTTGGTTTGAAGGAGGGTGTCTTTTTTTCTGGCTACTTTAAAGAATTTCTCTTCATATTTTGATTTTATTAGTTTGAATATATTGTATTTAAATGTGGTATTCTTTGTATAATATTAATCCTACTTGGGATTTATAGTACTTCTTGACATTGTAAGGTTGAGGTCTTTCAACTTTTGAAAAATTTCTGGCCAATATTCCTTCAAATGAATTGTTTCTGTTTCCTTCTATCTCTTCTTTTACTGGAACTCCAATTACACCTGGTAGTCATGTTAACTATCTACCACATATTTCATATACTCATTCTGTATTTTTAGTCTTTTTAGTCTGTGTGTTTAAATCTGAATATTTTCTACTAATATTTTCAGTTTAGTGATCCATTTTCATTTCATGTTTAATCTGCTGAATTCATAATACTTGGTGTTGTATTTTTAAGTTTTAGAATTTCTGTTTGACCTTATTTTTTTATAGATACCAGTTTTGAGGCAAAACTGTCTATCTTTTAAAATTTTTTTCTTGATTATATTAATCATACTTCTTTTAAATTCCCTAAATAATAACTCCAACATCTGGTCTTGCTTTTATTGTTTACTTTTCTCTTGGTTTTGGTTATTTGGTCCTATTTCTAGGTATTTCTAATAATTATTCATTGAATGTCAAGCATTGCACATGAACAACTTATAGAGTCTCTGAATGAAGTAATATTTCTCTTTGGAAGATTAAATTTTTCTGATGGACAGGTAGAACATGTGAAGCTCAGTTTCATCCAGTTGAAGCTGGATTTAAAGCTTTGTTAGAGCTAGTTTAGGGCATAATAAAAATGACCTCAAATTCTTTGCCATTCCTCTCATTGAGTTGAGGGATTTAGGTCTCCTTCTCTTACAACTGAGTGGGCTCAAGGATGGCTTTGGTCAATCTAATATGGCAGAAATGATGCTGTGCCATTTTTTGGTCCAGGTCTTAAGAGATTGGCAGTTCCACTCCCCGTCTTTTGAAATGCCCACTCAGGAGGAAGCCAGTCACCATAAGAGAAGTCCAGCTACACTAAGTCTTCCATGCTGTGAGAAAGGCCAAACTAGTCATGTGGAAAGACCTCCTACAGAGATAAGTGCTTGATCACTCCCCAGTTATTCCAAGGCTCCTAGCCCAGGCTCCAGGCACTAAGCGAAGATGCCTTCAAATAACTGCAGTCTCAAACACTGTCTGGCTGTACACAAAGGATACTGAACCACCAAGTTGAGTCTGTCAACTTCTAGAACTGTGAAAGATACTAAGTTCTTATCTTAAGTCTCTACGTTTTGAGATGGTTTATAAAACAGTAATAGATAATGGGAACCTGGTCTATTTCAGGATGGTCTTTAATGCTATGGCTTAGTCCTAACCCTTAGTTAATTCCCTTTCTGGATTCTCAGTTGAAAGCATGAGGTTATTTCCCAGAACTTCTCTACTCTGTCCATCATGAACTCCAACTTCTGTCTACCCAGTGCTAGATGACTGCCAAAAATCTCTGCTCAGCTACTTAGCTTCCCAATTGCTGCAACCTGCTATTTTCTTCAGAGATTTGTCTTATTTTGCCTTATGTAATCACAGCTAGAAGTTGCTGGATGCCTCAAGGGGAAATTTCATGCTGAATTTTGGGTTCATTTCTCCAATGCTTCCTCCTTTCCAGGTATGCTTAAATTGCTATTAATATATTGCTTGCATCATTGAGAGATAGAAGGGAGTAAACAACAAAGAAATCGGGAGAGCAAATAGGGAGGAGAGAATGGTGACACTTATTGGTATAAAAGGAATAGAAGTTGGCAGGCTGAGAAGAAAATGCATGTTCAAATTTTTATAGCTATCTCTGAGCTTTCTATATTCCTTGCATATTAGTTTCTCACTACTAACAAAATATGTTTTTTCTTTAGTTGATCAACATTTATTTGCCTAAATTCTATAATTGGCTTCCCTGTTTCTATGTTCATCTTTACTCCAACGCCATGTCTTTCTGGCACACCCTATATTGGACCTTATACTGGCTCAAGAGGCTAGAGATGAGAAAACTTTTTATTTTACAAACTTCACATTTTGCAAACTTGGCAGTTCTTTTTATTTTGTTCATCTTCTGCCTTCGGTACCTTATCATATTCATCAGGCAGCAACTAATTGGTACTTTCAACATTGTGCCTAGAGATCTTCTTAGTCAAGTCCAGACATTCATTAGGGATCTGTTCCACCTTCCAAGGTACCAGAAATAACAGTTTGCTAGTCATTTCATTACTATATAACATAGAGTGCTATTTTTCTAGCCTCCTCTAAAAATTTCCTGACCATTTTTCCAGGCTTATCTTACAGGTAATCCATTATTTTTCTAGTCTCTACTTACTACTCTTACACAAAGCTAATGCCACATATTTCAGGGTATTGTTATAGGCCTCAATCTCTGTATCAGTTAGTAATTGTTATGCAATACACCATCCCAAAACTTAGCGGCTTAAACAACACGATTTGTTGTTTCTCATGAGTCTACAGATTGACTGGGCAGTTTGGGGCCAGGCTTAACCTTTTTTCTCTTCTGGGTTCCTTCATACATGCAACCAGGTGGTAGGTCAGCCAAGGGCTCTGTTTCCAGGACTTGGCTTAGCTCTCCTCCATGTGCTTCCTTACCCCTCTCTCAGGGCAACATAGCCTTACTTCCATGGAAGAAGCAGGGCTTCAAGAGACCAGAAGCCACAGTATCTCTGGAGGTCCAGGCTAAATAAAACCTGGCACACCATCCCTCTCACCAATTTCTGTTGGCCCCAGAAAGTCACAAGCCAGCCCATACTCAAGGGTGGGTAAAAATAGATACCACCTCCTGATGGGCCTATAAAGTTACATGACAAAGTGCATGAACACAGAGAGTGATGAAAAACTGGGGGCATTTATTTTTTACAATCATTCTACCACAAGCTATGACAGAAGGCAGCATACAATGAGTTGGGAGCAATAAGCCAAGAGCATTCATTGCATGCAAGGAAGCCTTCAAGACAAGGTAATATCTCAGCTAAGTTTTATAGGATGAACAGGAATTAATTAAGAGAATAAAAGGACAAAAGAATTCCAGATACAGAAACTATCACATATGAAGACATTAAGGTGAGAGGAAGCACATTAGCTTCTGGCAACTCAGGCAACAGCATTTTCCTGACTTGGAATGCTCCCTCCCATCCTGTCCTCAGGCTTATGTCCTTCTTTGCTTGGAAAAATTTCAACCCTTCTGTAGGAAATCTTCCTTAATTTACCCCTTTCCTTTTCTGATGTGTCAGCGTAACCTCATACAACCTTGGCACTGGTGTGAGAATGGCTGAGTTTGTTCCATCTACCATCTAAATAACCTCTCTATGACTTAGTTTCCCCATCTGTAAAATGGTGATAACAGCTTACAGGGTTGTCCTAAGAATTAATTTTAAAATGTATGTAAAATGCTTAGAGCAATACCTGGCACTTAGTAAGTGCTATATAAAAATCTTCAGCTTTTATCGTTGTTGTTAATATTGTTATTATTATAAAAAAAATATCAGTTTGCAATTCTGAATGCCACTTGTTTTATATGTTACTTTGTAAATAAGGACCCAGATACCAGGACTGGAGGGGGGTTATAGGAGACTAGGATGAGGCTAAGAATGGAGCAAAGCTTGCCCAGTGGCTGTAGAATGTGGGCCAAAGGCAGATCCAGGAATCCTCACGTGGGGTGAATCAGGACTGGGACCAAAGTGTTATTATCAAGGGGCCTACTTGAGATGCGTCATAGTGGGGACTGTCTGGGGTGGAATAAATGGATTTGGGAGGGAAGAGAACAGGCCAGGCCTGAAGAGATCCCCTCTGTAGCCATAGGGTGGTCTTGTCACAGGACTTTGACTCCCAATGCTGGGAATCACTTGAAGTCTAAGTGGATCCTTGGCTTCAGGCAAGAAAGAATTCGGGAGCAAGCTGACGGTGTAAAGTGAAAGTGAGATTTTTTCAGAATGTATAGAAAGTCTACTCCACAGAATAGAGGCTAGTTCTCCCTGCAGCACAGAAATGGCCCCCTGGTTCCTTTAGCCCTTCTACTTAAGCAACATCTTAATTATAGGCTAAACAAGGGGAGGAATATTCATGATATTTCTTGGAAAGGGATAATGTTTTCCTGGAATTAGGGTGACACCTTCTTTTTGACTAAACGTGATCAACAGGAAGTGTCATGGTGTCAGGTACATGATGGGAGTAGGAGGTTCCTTAGAAACTTTTATGGTAATTTTATAGTAATGAGGGTATAATGAAGCTGCAAGGTCAAGAAGTAGTTGATTTCTCCACCATCTTCAAACACTTCACTCAGACTTTCACTTTGGAACTCTAGGTGAGTCCTGCCCCAGCCCCAAAATTAACCTCTAACTTGACCAAACAAAATTTGAGTCAGAAGATGTCAAACTTTTATCTGATATAAAACTGATTTTATCATTTCTCTCCCCAAAGTATCTCTATTTTAAGCACTAGTCACGTCATAGATCTCCATGTTTCTTACCATAGGCTGCTGCTTTCTTTCCACCCTAATCAGAGAAGTTACTAAGAGTAAAGTTCCCCAAACCCTGCTCAGACACCTCACAATGAATCGCCACAGTTTAGCACATTTAGAGCTATAAACCTACCCCTGGCCCTGCTTCCCTCCTTCCCAACCTACGGAAAGGACTAGGACTACTGCTCTAATCCACTGACCTCAAACACGGAAGCAACTCCGGAAATAATTAATCAACCCCAAATATAATTAAAACACAACCCCCAGTGACTCATGCCTGTAATTCTAGCACTTTGGGAGGCCAAGGTGGGAGGATCTCTTGACGCCAAGAGTTCGAGATCAGCCTGAGCAAGAGTGAAACCCTCATCTCTACAAAAAATAGAAGAAAAAAAAAATGAGCTGAATGTGGTGGTGTGTACCTGCAGTCCCAGCTACTGGGGAGGCTGAGGCAGGAGGATCACTCAAGTCTAGGAGTTTGAGGTTGCAGTGAGCTATGATGACGCCACTGCACTGCATCCCAGGAGACAGACCCTGTCTCAAACAAACAAACAAATAAACAAACAAAAGTACATTCCCAAAATAACCAGTTCTAAAGGCCTATGATCCTATCCAACATTTTAACTTTTCTCAAGAAGTGAGTGAGTTATGACGAACAGGGAGATCCAGAATCCATCATCTGCCATTTAATTTACTTGTGGAAATATTAAATTTTTCATAAATATTTTAGGACTTCAGTGATGGATCAAGATTATTACAGTATTATAAAATAAACTTAACATCCAATTATTAAGGAATGGCCAATTAAATTATAGTACATAAGTAAAGGTTGCATTATACAAACATTAAATTTATGTTCATGAAAAATTTTTAATAGCAATGGGAAATGCTTACAATCTAAAAGTAGGTTTTAAAAAGGCAGTATTCAGAGCAGTGTGTAAAATATGGTGCCAAATACACATACATACACACAAAGAAAATAGGCTGGAAGCATGGACATCAAAATGTTAACAATCATGTTAATTTTTTTTGCAAGATTGTGTATTTTCCAAAGTTTTTTATGTCAACATCTGCTCACCTCCTAACCTGTGTTAATTTTTTTTTTTTTTTTGATACCGAGTCTCAATCTGTTGCCCGGGCTAGAGTGAGTGCCGTGGCGTCAGCTTAGCTCACAGCAACCTCAAACTCCTGGGCTCAAGCAATCCTTCTGCCTCAGCCTCCCCAGTAGCTGGGACTACAGGCATGTGCCACCATGCCCAGCTCATTTTTTCTATATATATCTTTAGTTGGCCAATTAATTTCTTTCTTTCTATTTATAGTAAATATTTCTATTTTCTTTCTATTTCTATTTCTTTCTTTCTATTTCTTTCTTTCTATTTATAGTACAGACGGGGTCTCACTCCTGCTCAGGCTGGTTTCAAACTCCTGACCTTGAGCCTCCCAGAGTGGCCCGCCTCGGCCTCCCAGAGTGCTAGGATTACAGGCGTGAGCCACCGCGCCTGGCCCTAACCTGTGTTAATTTTTTTAAACCACCAGGCAAAATGCCAGAAAGTTGGCTTCAACAGTTCAAGATTTGCTCATTAAATTGCTTCCTATTAGAGCAATAGCAAGCAGTCCATTCTTTTTATAATGAGTTATTTCATTTTTCTCTAAGATGGGCACAATCTTAAATTTATCTTAATCAATTTTCTCAAATTAAGCTGCAGCAAAACCTACTTTCCTCTGGCTTGTTACAAGTGTTATCAGTGAGTCTCTAATGAGAAATACAATTTAACAAATTGCAAAGGGCAGGATGCCTGAGCAGTAGCCAGTGTTTGGCTCGCATGAGCTCCTAAAACCTACAATAGGATTTTCTAGAATCATACTCCTGTGTCCTCCATTAGAAATCAACCAATAGGCTCATGCATGACAATCAAGCCTCATCCCCTCCCCTCAAAGAAGCACCAGACAGCTTTTTAACACATTTAATTTTTCTTCTATTATCCAAGACCATAATGCTACTCCCAGTTGTACTTAGCAAAAGCTAAATGGCAAATGAAGTAAAAAAGAAAATGCACTTGATGGCAAAAGCATTTCTTTGATGAATATAATGAACAATGTATCCCAAGATTCAACTCTAAAGAAAGGCTAAAATCTGGGAAAAGCAAAAAGCAACACAGTACTGTGGTGATACCCAAATTGCCTGCACATTCTGCCTTGCTGGTTTCGTAACAATTGCTGCATACATATGAGAGATTAAATTGTGCTTTTTCATACCAACCTTCTAAACAGCCCAGAATATTTTCACATTCAGCCAAGAGCACAGGATGAAAAATATTCTTTCCTCTTTGATTCTGAATATAACTGAGTAGTTTATTAGAAATAGGATGGAAGGAAGGATGTAAACTGAAGCTGCTCTACTTCAGGGCCACACATTGAGGTTTTTAATCAATGCTTGAAGGGAGGCTTGAAAGATCCACATGGCCACACAGGAGTCCATTGCCACATACTAGCTACAGAATGCAATTACATTAGGTACTTCATGATTCAAAGAGCCTGGCATTTACTAAATGAATTGCATCTGTGGCCAGAATATTAATGACTATTATCATACTCAAACCATAATAATCCTCCAGTGAGTCATTTTCAAAAAGTTGTCATTTACCATAAAAAAAAGTCACTGAAAGAGAGGCTTATTTTCAAAGCTATGTTTGTTTTTTATCTCTTATATTTTAGCAAGCTCTATTTTCCTTTAGAATGTCTACACTGGTAAAATTCAATATCTGTGCTAGTTATCAGCTACAGCGTAGCCACAAACACATAAAATTTTCAGAGATAATCTTCCTACCCAGGATTTTTAAGGGGTATTCTAGTGACCCAGCCACATTAGGATCATGAAAAGGTACTTATTTAAAAACAGATTTTGGAACTCACTTAGAAGTTAATTATATGCAATCTCAGGGTAGAAGATCAAAATCTCCATTTTAAAAAATTTCTTCCCTGAGTGATTTTCATAACCACTAAAATCTGAATATAATTACTCTAAATTTTCAAAGAAAAAATTTTCTTAGAAACAAACTGATGAGCAAATCATCAAAATCAATACTGGAAGAATTAACTTACCCCAACCCATCCACTGCCAATGGATTTGCCTGAAGGTCCACCCTGAATGAAAAGAGGCATGCCCAAGGTGTTTGTGGAGAGGTGCTCAAAGTTGTATTTGATCTCATTAATTTAGAAGTCACAAGGGCAGGTTGAAGTTTCATTTAACGATCTTTTAAATTAAATATCAGATGTTTTATATTCTATATTTGGTCTTTCAATAGATGTGTTTGCCTAAAATGTAGAGCCATGTCTAAATTTGTAGGTAACAGGAAAGAATAGCAAGACAGAAGGACCAGAAGTGAAATATCAGCCCAACTGCCTATACACTGCCAATACACATACCAGAAAGCCACCCAGATGAACTCAAAGGAACAAAAGTGAGCCTGGGGTTTAGATTCATGTTTCATAGCCAAATCTAATATAAGACAGAAAGAGAGTTACATTTCTCAGATAAGTAAGAGAAGATGACATAGAAGAGAGGTTTTCAAACCTGGCTGTGTGTTTGAATCACCTAGGGAACTTTCAAAATAGAAAACAAAAAACAAAACTCATTTCCAAGCCTCAGTTCAGTGGTATTGAAACTGTTCAGAGAGCTGCAGTTTCGAAAGACTTGATTCTCAAATGCTATAATACTTTGAAAATAAAAGCTTATTGTACCCTGACCATAATTATTAGAAAAATAATCAAAAATCCATCTTATTATTATTGACTTTGAGGCATTGTTTTTATAAGTTAGAAGGTATACAAATCTTTCAAAATAGTTTGAAATTTACTTATTAATTTTCAGATTGTTTTATGATCCTAAATGCCACAGTAGTCATCTCTAAGTATATGGCATATCATCACTCTATTAGCCATGGAATAAGATAGCATGGGAGGACATACACACATGCCCTATACATGTGTGTGTATGTGTTTGTGTGTGTGTGTATATATATATAGAGAGAGACAGAGAGAGAATATTACAGTATATATATTCGTATCTATATATATATATACTTGAAGCCATATTATTTGGTACATGCAGATTTAATATTGTGCTATCTTCCTTCTGGATTGACTCCTTTGACTTAGGAATTGTCCTTCTTTATCTCTAATAATCCTTTTGGGTATAGTTTTTACATGGTATATTTTTTCCATTCTTCTTTTGCTCAAACTTTACAAAAATTTCTTGTTAATAGTAATACTAATCATGTAATTTTTAAACTGTTTATCTTGAAATAATTTTTGACTTACAGAAAAGTTACAAAAATAATACAGAGTCCCCTTATACCCTTTACACAGCTTCTTATTATCTTGTATAACCATAATACAATAATTAAAAGTAACAAATTAATACTAGTACATTACTATTAACTAAACTCCAGACTTTACTCATATTCTTCACTGATGTCCTTTTCCTATTTCAGAATCTAATCCAAGGCCCCACATTGCATTTGGTTGTCGTGTCTCCTTAATCTCCACTGGTCTGTTACAGGTCTTTAGTTTTTTCTTGTCTTTCATGACCTTCACACTTTTGAGGAACATTGATCAATTATTTTGTAGAATGTCTCTCAATTTGGGTTTTTCTGATGTTTTCTTATTATTAGGTTGGCATTAGGCATTTTTAGGGGGGAAACACACAGGTGATATGCCTTTCTTCATGCATTATATTGGGGGGGTACGTGATCATGTGTTTTATTCCTAGTGATGTTACCCTTGATCACTTGATTAAGGTGGTATCTTCTGGGTTTCTCCATTATGAAGTTACTAGTTTTCCTTTGTAATTAATAAATATCAAAAATGAGGTACTTTGGGTCTATCAAAATATCCCATCTCCTCAAACATTTGCCCACTAAGTCTAGCATCTGTTGGGGAATCTTAACTGAAACAGTTATTACAAGGGTATTGTATGTGATTTTCTATTTCCCTCACTCCATCTACATTTATTAATTGGAATTCTTCTATGAGAATGAGTTTCCATTCCCCCTCATTTATTTATATAATATATTTAATTTATGCTTTGGGTTATAACCCAATACTATCACTATCTATTTTATTGCACAAATTTTTCCAGTTTTAGCCATGGAGAGATTTTTCAGGTTGATTTCTGTGGCCTTTTGACATGCCCTCAAGTTTTTTTTTTTTTTTTTGCACTTCTTTACCTTCTGACATCACAATGATAATCTTCACTCATCTTGTTTGAGCCCTGCAATCAATCATTTTTCTCCGAAAACTTCTGACTCCTGTTATTGTAAAATAATATTTAGAAGGCAAGATTTGGGCACTAGGTGTGCTCATTGCTACTGATTTTTCATTATCCTCTCAGAAGTCAGAACCTGGTGTAACCTCACCAGATCAATCTGGTTCAACTTTTATGTCACAAAGCTGTGAGTTGTTTTTCAGTAGCCATACACCCCCAGGTTGAAGGTCATGTAACTTGAACATGCCCAGATGAACCAAGTGTGCAACCCCAGGTGGAACCTAAGTTTTCAGACTGAGGAGTGGGGACTGAATTAAGAAGCAGACACCATATGGCAGGATCCAGGATCCAATCAGATCAAACCCTGGTATCACCCCAAGGCAGGATCCAATCAGATCCTGCCTCCCAGCATCACCTCATTGCAAGATCCAATCAGATCATGCTTTATTACTCTATGCTTATAGAACCCTGACCTAGCCCCCTAGCTCAGGGAGAATGATTTGAGTGTTCTTCCTGTCTCCTTGTCAGTCAACTCACAATAAATCCTTTCTTTCTTTTCCCTTTTAGTGTGGTTATATTACTCATTTGTAACAAAGGTTAATTTGTTACATTTATATTCCATTTTGATTTCCCCTCACATCCTGTTTTATTTTTAAAATATTTACGTACAGTAAAATTCACTCTTTGAGGGAAACAGATATGTGGGTTTTGACAAATGCATAGAATCGTGTAACCACCACCACAGCCATAACAGAGAGCAGTTTGATCACTACAAAAACTCCCATCTGCTGCCCCTTTGTAGTCAAACCCTTTTACCTACCCGCCACCCAAGGAAACCATTGATTTGTTTGACATTCCTATACTTTTGCCTTTTTTAAAAGAATATCATGTAAACAGAATAATCTAATGTACTAATAATGTACATAATAATAATGTAATAATCTAATTTTATATTGGGCTTCTTTTACTTGATAAATGAATTTAAGATTCTTAATATGTGTTATATGAATCAATACTGTATTCCTTTTTATTGCTGAGTAGTATTCCATTGTACGGATATACAATAAGTAGTTTATTCATCCATTGATTGAAGAACTCTAGATTGTAATGTGGGGCAACCTGTAAATATTTATGTCCAGGTATTTGTGTGAAAATAAGTATTCATTTCTCATGGGTAAATGTATTAGGGTTATGCATAGAAAGAGATATCCAATAGAATGTGTATATTAAGAGAGAGATAGGTTGTGCAGGCTAGCAAGTCCAAAATCTACAGGAAATGCTGACAGGCTAGAGACCCAGGGAAGAATTGATGTTGCAGCTGGAGTCTATCAAGCTGTTAGGTAGATAGTTAGGATCTCCAGCTCTTCTTGGAACAAGGGTTCCCTGCTTTGGTGCTCTCTCTAATAATTGCTCCACCTGGGAAGAAGGATAAGGCACTCCATTTTGGTGTTGTCCTCCCCTTAATCCTATCCTGAGCAAGTGCTACACCTGGGGAAGGAGGGCATGCTTTACCAATCTGGGAATTCTCCAGCCCAAGCATGATAGGATTTGGAAATTGACCTAGAGTAACCTATGCTATTAGTTTGAATCTGCAATGTGGTTCACCCCCCTACCCAGGTGGGCTTTTGGAGAGGGAGCTCATATATCCAGATAGAATTTTGAGGACACCTGTTGATCATTTGATAACATCCCATACCTCCCAAGAGCCCTTACCCAGACTGGGATAATAAAACAATCCAAGAATTCAGGGAGAGAGTGAATGAGTGAGTGAGTAGGTCTCTCTCCACTCTTGGAGACAGACCCATTTTGTTCTACAATAAAGAGCTGCTCGTGTGAAACTGCTTCCTGCCTGCAGTTACTCTGTCATATTGGACCTGCTGATGATTTTTCCAAGATAATAGTCTGGACTTGACACTTTGGTGTGTCTGATCATTCTTCGACCAAGAGCACACAAAGAGCTGAGGACAGACTGCCACCCTGAAAAAGCCATCTGCTGCAGGTTAGTGGGGCACATGGAAAGACCAGTGAATTTAATGAACATGGGTCTATTACTGCATTTTTTTAATTGTGAAGTGAGTTCCTTGATCAGAAGCAATGCTGTGTGGAATACCATGATGGTGTACCTCACTCTCAGAGCCAAAATCTTATTAGTCAGGCTTTTTCTGAGAAAGAAAATCAATAGGGATGAGGGTGGGGAGAAGTTTATTTTAAGAAATTGCCTTATGTAGATTGTAAAGGCTAACAGGTACAAAATCTACAGGGTAGACTAGGAGGATAGAGACCTAAGGAAGAGTTGATGTTGCAGTTTGTATTCAATGGCAGTCTGGAGGCAGAATTCCCTCCTCCCCCAGCGACTTCAATTTTCTCTTATGGCCTTCAACTGTTTGGATGAAGTCCATCCACATTAGGGAGGGTGGTCTGCTTTACTCAAAGTCTACTGATTTAAATGTTAATCTCATCTAAAAAGGTACTTTTGCGGCAACATCTAAGCTGGTATTTGACATACATCTGGGTACCATGGCCTAGCCAAGTTCACACATAAAATTAACCATCACTATAAGTTTCTAGGAATCAGATTGCTGAGTCAAATGATAAACACACACAATTTTATTAGAAACTGAAAAAATGTTTTTCATAGTGGCTGTGCCATTTTCCATTCCCACCAGCAATGTATAAGAGTTCTAATGACTCTGAATACTCTCACCACTTGATGTAACCGAGAAAATGGCCTGGAAAAGGGTAGAAATGTTTTCTGTGTCTTCAAAACCCCCTTACCTTTTTGAGAAATAAAACCTACATCCCTGCCTCAGGCCAGTGGTCAGGAGGAGCAGGAGAGTGTCCTTTGTTCTTTGTGCCACAGGAGTTGGCTCAAGGGAATTGTCTGGGAAGAGGTCACAAGATCATCTTAGCCAAAGATGGGATTGGTCAGAACCTTTAAAAGCTCTGTACTTCTGCTCAGAAACAGGATGTTAGTGCTTTGAGATGGGAGTTTGCCAACCTCCTCATTTGCCAGCAAATTGATAAACTTCTTTTTCCTTCTCTTGAAACCACTTGTCCTCGTTCTTCTGATGTGGCCTATGGGCACAAGTGCCAAACTTTCAGTAACATTGGTATGGTCAGTTTTGTTTGTTTGCTTTTAGCCTCCTAACATGCAATAGGTGTCTCAGTATGGTATTAACATGTATTTTTCTGACAACTAATGATGTTGAGCACCGTTCTATGTGTTTATTGGTCACCCACATATCTTTAGTGAAATGTCTGTTTAGATCTTTGGCCCATTTTAAAAATTTGGTTGTTGGCTATTTCATTTTTGAGTTTTGTGAATTCTTTATGGATTCTGGATATAGGACCTTTGTCAGAAATGTGATTTGTCAACATTTCTTCCAACCTGGGGCTTGTCTTTTTGTCCATTTGACAGTATCACTCACAGATCAAAAGTTTCTAAGTTAGATAATATCCAACCTAGCAATATTTCTTTTGGGAATCACGTTTTGGTGTCTTATCTAAAAATCCTTTGTCTAATTTGATCACAAAGATCTTCTCAATTTTTTTTCTATAATAGAAATTGTATAATCTTATGTTTTAATTTATGTCTATAGCAAATTTTGAGTTAACCTTTGCATAAGATATAAAGTATGGGTTAAGGTGGGGTTTTTTTGACTGGTTGGTTGATTTTTTTTTTTTTTTTTTTTTTTTTTTTGCCTATGGGTGTATAGTTGCATGTATTGTGTCTCTTTGACTTCAAAATTTCTGTCTTTTCAACTGTTTTGTTTTATGTCTAGGTGTGTGCTATTATTTGGTTGGTTGGTATTTATCCTGCTTGGTGTCCTCTGAGCTTCTTGAATCTGTGGTTTGTTGTCTAGATTAATTTTGGAAATTGTCAGCTATTATTTCTTTGAATATTCTATTCATTCTTTTGTATCCTTTGGCACTCCAATAATGCATGTATGGACAATTTGATATTGATAATAATATTGATAATATTATCAAATTGATAATAATCTCACAGTTCTTGAATGGTCTGTTGTGGGTTTTTTTTCCTGCATTTATTACTTTTTGTTTCGGCGTGGGTAATTTCTACTGATATCTTTTAAGTTTACTGATTCTTTCTTTGGCTGTGTTGAGGCTACTGATGAGTTCATACAAGGCAGTCTTCATCTCTGTTACCATGTTTTCATTTCTATCATGTCCATGCTGGTTCTTATTATTTCCATATATTGGTTAAAGTTATCCATGTGATCTTATAAGTTATCCAGTTTTTTATTGAGCCTTTGCCATATTAATCAATATTATCTGAAATTCTCTGTTAGACAATGCCATCTTGATCATAGCCACATCTGATTCTGTGGATTCCTTTGCCTCTTGGGAGTGTGCATATGGTGTGTGTGTTTGTGCCTTTTAATGTGACTTACAATTTTTTTTTTGTTTAAAGCCAGATGCCTTGTGTAGGATAATAGAGACAGATCTAAGTAGGTTTTAAGCTGGGAAATGGACATACCTTTCCTTCTGCCAGGCCTTTAGTATAGAGGTTCCTATTAATCAAGGAGTTAGCTTTGGCTTGAGGTTTATTGTTGCTTTGTTTACTCTCAGTGCAACCCAGATTTCAGATTCCTCTAGTGATAGTTTGTGTGTAGATTGGGCGCTTTCTAGTCAATGGATCTGTTTCACTATCTTCACCCTCAGCTTTAGGTCTTCCCTTTACTCTGTACTGCAGAAAGAGTCTGAAGATTTCGTCTTTCTCAGAAGTAGTCCACTGTTCCTTTTATTAAATGCTTGTTAGGATGGTGGGAGGACAGGGACAGGGATGTAATTTTATGAAGTCCTGACTAAATCTGTCTTACACAGGCAATGTGTCCCTAAGTTTGGGGAATATGGCCATTAGATATGCCTACCAGTCCTGTAGGTGTAGTTCTACTCCCAGCATATATTCCAGTTCCTCCCACAGGGCTAGAGAGTATATTTTCTGCCCTCTGCAAGAGGTTTTTACCATTACTCTAAGGCCATTTGCCCTTACCTCCTCCCTGTCCCCCAAATATAGTAAGTCTTTGTTCCACAGGGGAAATGAAGAAAAAGCTCTAGGTAGAGCTACAGGAGGTGTTCTTTTCAGGAATACACCATGGGAGAAACTTTCTCAGGATTCTCCCTACTCTACCCTGTGAGTGCCTAATGGATTTGTAGAAAAAACTTGCAAAAGAGTGTGACACCCCACTCCCAGGATCTGTGGCTCCCAGGCTTTTCCAACTCTTCCACTAGCTCATACTTGGCCTCTGCCAATCCATCAACCATTCTAGCTGCATTCTTACTAGTGTCTGGCTGCAACTGCCCAGGTCAGCAAGATCCCAAGTCCCTTCTCTCCCCAGATTTCAGGTTAAGTGTTTACCCTGAAACCTCGGCATTCTGAGAGGTTCAAGGAAAGTTGTGAACTTGCAAATTGCACAGCTTTTAAAAATTTATTATGAGTGTGCAAGTAGCACACTTCGCAGCTCTCTACATCTCCAAGCCCATGCTTTCACTTTTGACTTTCATGATTTAAAATTTCAAATCAAAATGTTTAACCCATAAGCGGCAAGCACATAACTGAGTTTTGTGGTTTTTAATCTAATTTTATAATCTTATTTATGTGAAGAATTAATCCATTTATAGTTAATGTATTTACAGTTAATGTGATTACCAAGATAACTGATCTTATAGCTATAATTCTGTTTTTCTCTCATGTTTTATATTGCTTTTTTCTTTTAGAGAAATCACTTTATTATCTCAGTTTTATTCTTTTAACTTGTAAACATATACTAAAATTATTTTGTTAGTCTATTAATGATTACCTTTGTGATTCCAGTATGCATTCTTAATTTATTATAGCTCACTCAAACTATTACTTTACCATTTCCCCAATAGTACTCTAGAAATTTTCACTCCTTTTATTCCTATTACCTTTTTTCATTATTATTCTCATATATTTTAGTTCTAAATATATTATAAACTACATAAATAAAAGACGTTTTTTATGATAGTCAATATTTATTTTCTGCATGTTCATTCTTTTTGGCATTCTCTGTGTTCTCCTGCATTTCCATGTTTTTGTCTATGCTCGCTTGCCTTGTGCTAGAGGAACTTTTTCTGCTTTGTATTTTTTAATATAGACATACTGACAACGATTGTCCTTTCTCGCCTACTTTAATTTCAGGATCCTCCTGGTTGATCTGTGTTTCTTAAACACTGCAAGAAATTTAATTCGCCTTGTTAGGGTCAGGTTTTTGGTTCATGTTTTAGGGCTTTTTTTTTTTTTTTTTTTAGTTCTTTAACTTCTCATACATCTTGAGATTTTAGCAAATGTCTTTTACAAAAAACTGACCAAATGTTTGAGGCTTCTAAAGTCTCTGATTGTAGCAGATTTATTGGTTTCTCTGTTCCCCAGTATCAGCCTTCTACCTAGGCCAAGCCCCATTTAACAGCCTGCACCTGAAATTTACAATTGTCCCAGGGGAAAACTGGTAGCTAATTGTCTCCTCACCTTTAAATGATTCTCCCCTGTCTGGAATTTTAGTCCAGCTAGTCCTTAGGTTGCCACATACCTGTGGTGTTTTTAAAAATAGGATTTTTATTACTTGTCTGGATTTATCTTGTTGTCTGCAGGAGTATAACCTACTACACTCTGCCATGACCTTCCATCAACTACTACATTCTAGTAGTTTGGAGGTGAAAGATGTCCTATCCATTCTTGAACATAATTGTGAGTGGTCCTTTAGAAAAGCACAGGTAAATGAGAGTCTTTATAAGACTTTCGTTCATTTGTTCATTTATTTTCTTACCTTTCAACAATTATCTTTACTTGCAAACCGCTTACGGATGTCTGTCCAATCTTCAGCTGAGTGTGATTTTGATGTGATCATGCTAACCAATCAATACGAAACATTCAGTGACTAATTGAAAACCACAAGAGTTAATTAAGAAATGATGTTGACACTGACAGGTGAAGATACCCAGTGGCCATTCAAAAAAGCTAACTGATGAACATTTCTTTACCCAATTTTTATGTTAATTTGTATTATTGAGTTATAAAAATTTGTTATATATTCTGGTAAGTCCTTTATCTGCTGTGTATTTTTAAAATATCTTCAAGCATGTGATTTGTCCTAATATCTCTTAAAAAGTGGTTTTAAATTTTGATGAAGTATAATTTATACATTTTTGGTTATGAGTCACACCTTTGGTGTGTACCTATAATTTTTTTGCCTAACTCAAGGACACAAAGTTTTTATCCAGTGTTTTCCTAGAAGTTTCACAGTTTTAGTTCTTACATTTAGTACTATAGTTCATTTTTAGCTAATTTTTGTGTTTGGTGCCAGGCATAAATCAATGTTCATGTAATTTTTAATATGAATATTCAATTGTTCCTGCACCATTCATTGAAAAGACTTTCTCTGCTGCATTGTCTTGGCACCTTTGTTGACTATAACATTAATTTGTTTCTGGACTCTATTCTGTTGATCTATATTTCTATCCTCATGCCAATATCACATTGTATTAATGTTCCATATTTTTAAATGAAGGTTAAAATGGCTATAAATTCACCTGAGTGTGTTTCATATACTTTGAAATCAATCATTTATTTATTTATAAAATCTTAAGGCTTAAAGGTTTAAATAACTAAAGAAATATTTTAAAAGTTGCTAAATTTAAAACTCTGGGAACACAGAAGCAAAGGCTAACAAAACAGGAAAAAGACTTTCAAGATCAAAATAAAACTCCACGATGATGCAGAACTGCAGAGAACTCTGAAGAAGGTTATTGAAATTGAGAAAAAGGTAGAAATTATGGATGACTTATCAGAGCTTGCCATATTAGCTGCACAGGAGATCACTGGGATATTTTTTGAAGTAGCAATGTCTGATCCCCATGCCCAAATATATGGATTGTTTTGGAACAGTTTGAGAACCACACACCAATCAGATGGATATTTCAGTTGTAAATAATCAAAGCTTCACCATTGTGGAGAGGACATAAGAAAATAAACACACAATACAGATGTAAGGACTTCATTGCAACGTAAGATATTAAGGAATGAACTAAATGTCAGAGAAATATGCCTTTATTTTTAATATTTAGATCATTAAGACTATTTTTTAATATTCATTTTTAATATTTATTAAGATGTGTAGAATGGCATAAATTTATTCAGATCAAAGAATTTGATGTTAAAAGATTTGACCTCCATCTTGTAAGCTGCAAAAAATCATTATATATTAATAACTACCGCTCTTTAAACATCTCCATTTGGGATCCCCCAGAAGGAGATCCTGAGACAATGATTAATGTAATTATTTTATTGGGAACACAGGAAACAAAGCAGCCAATAAAGGACAGGTTACAGAGCTAGCTACCACTGTGGTTGACTGGAGCTCAGTCCCATAGAGAAGGGTGCAAAACTCAAGCCTCACAGTTGTCCTGAAGGGCCAAGGAACGTGGATACTTATGCACCAACACCTGAGAGTCACAGTTTCATGGTTTCTGGGATGGGGATGTTATTTCCCAAACACTGTGTCCTTCCAAGTCTTTACCACTAGCCCTTAGGCAAAGAGCAGCACACATTGGCAGTTGGAAATCCACCAGAGGATACTCAATTGATAAAGGATAAGGCACAGACATATTTTGCAGCAATGTGCTAGGGGATTTCAAAATCCATTTAATGCATTATTTATAATCTTTACAGATACTTCAAGGAGGTTTTTTTTTTCTTTCCTATAAAGACAGAAACAAAGACACATCCAATAAATGATTATCGTGTGCCTGTTACATACCAGGCACTGTTCTAGACACTGGGGATAAAGCAGTGAACAAAACAGACTAGACATATGCCCATATGCAGTTTACACTAGTGGGGAAAGACTGGCCAACATGTAAACCAATACAGCATCGGATACGGATGAGAACTGGGAAGAAAAATAAAGCAAAGTAAGGAAATCAAGAATGACTAGAGGTGATTTTTCAGATAACTAGTTTAGGGAAGCCTGCTCTTAAGAGGTGAATTTGAGAAGAGAAGTGAATGCAGCAGAAGGCACAAGCCACGTGAGTAATTCAGGCAGAGGACACAGCAAGTGCACAGCCTAGAGGTAGATCAGTGCTTGGTGTGTGTAAAGAACAACTCTATTCCAGTGCGGCTGGAATACAGTGAAGGAGAAGGAAGATTAATCAGGAAGAAGATGAGAGAGCTAGGCCTTCATCGGCCATAATGAGGACTTCATGTTTAACTTTAGATTTAATTGTAAGTATGGCAGTTAAGAGGGGAGGAAGGAAAACAAGTTAGGAGTCTAGTGTACTAATTCAGGAACCACAAAGGTATTAAATGATTCTCCTAAAAAGGCAGAATTAATTCATCAATCTGCAATTCAAATGCAAGTCTGTCTTCTTTGCAAGCTGATGATCTTTGCTCTATGACATGCCACCTCTCCCTTACAGCTTAACATTTTCACTTCTCTAGAACTCTTTAGGAATGTGTGCGATTAATGATGTCTCTGTGCCAAATGGAAACAAGAAAAACAAGGAAAAATCCCCCCAAATCGATAAATTAAAAAGAAATTCCATTGGCAGCCTGATTTTAATAAGCTTGTGGCAGCCCTATTTTTCAAAACCTGGGAAGTATGGACATTTTAAACCCGCAGCACTAATACTTTACCTAGTGTCTTTGACTGCCAGCCCTCAGCATTATCTTGTGAGACTCCCAGACTCACTGAAACCTCAAATTGCTGCTTTTCTGCCTGCTGAGTGCTGTGAGTTGAAAAGAACTGAGTCATTTGTTTCCTCCGCAAGCCTCAGGTATTCTGTGAACCTGCATTTATTTCAGGGAGGCTTGCTTTCCCTTGTAGGGGACTTTTAAGTCCCAAAGGTCAACAGAAAGGCTTGGAATATGAAGCCTGTTTCATCTTGCTAACAGCAGGAAAGAATAGAAAGAAAGAATGTAACAGTAAGAAGACATAACGAATAAAAGGCATGACAAAGTAATTTCGCTTATGTTTTGCAGGCAAAGAAAGGAGACAAGAATAGCCCTAGCGTAGTAATAATTACCTGGTTAGCATTCTGCAACCTTGCTGTGTTTGTCATGCTGCAGGAATATTGATGGGTCTGACTGCAGTAACTTTGGTCTAACCAATGACAGGTTCATGACTCTTCTCAAATAGCAGATTGGTTTTTATAGACTTCCTGAGTCAGTCCTCACCAACGCTAGCCCTCCTGAAGTGCCATTCAGGTATGAGGAAGAGGGAGGTGACCATTTCTCCCTCTGTTTTCTCTTTTCTCAGAGATACAATGATCTTCTTTTGCTGCTTAAATCACTAATAAATCCCTTCCCTCAGGACTGTACTGAAGAAATGGGTGCCACCTGATTAGGAGATTCCTAGAATCATTCATGCTGTCCTGGAAGTCTGTTTGCTCCCAGATGGCATCAATTCATAGCCAGAACAAGGATGGGTTAGAATTATCCCAGGGAATTTCTAGCTGGCTAACAATAACCTTTCAATAATGCTTATTTGGCATTTTGAATTATTTGGGCCCCACTAATTGCATTAGAGAGGGGTTTTGAAGTACAAATAAAGCACTTAGGGACAGTGTCTGGCACAGAGCGGTGCTACATACGTAACTGTTGGTCATTGTTATTAGTCCTCTGGGAAAATGAGACAATGTAGAGACTAACAGAACTTCCATATGTGCATCTCATTGCAACAATAGAGGAAAAGCACTGACATAAACTACTTTGTAATAAGACTGAAAGAGAAATTCTCCATCTGTAAAATAAGAGCAAAAGATGACTGTAAATTTTCACAGTTTAACTAGTTGTGTGGTATGAAGAATTGAAAAGTAACTGGAATTTGGAAGAGAATTCGTGTAGAGCTCATACCTTACCTGAAATGTATATCTTGTAGAAAGTGAATTTTTAAAATGATAATCCTTGTATCTTACTTCCGCTGGGCCCAATAAGATACTAGGGTATCTCCAATGGTATCAGTGGAGTTGCCTTTCTTGTTTGGGCTTTGGTTTTCTTCTACAGTTATTTTTATCATGTTCTTGTGACTGAGCTTTTTAGCATTAAGTATTTAAGAAGTTAGTAGGAAAAGGCAAGGAAAACAATGAGTATCAGAGAGGGAGTGCCTGCCAGTCTCCCAAGTGATCTTTCTGCTCCTTAGATGCAGGGATCTTATCTCTGCAGCATGAAGATTTTCATGTTTTCATATGAAAATGAGAACTCTATGACCTGCCCATGGAGTTACTGTAGGTTAAATTTCCTACAGCTTGGTACCCAAAAGATATCATTGGCTTCCCTCCTCCGATCTGTAAATCAAACTTAGAAAATGATAACATCACTCACACAAATAGACCAGAGCCTCCTTGTACTTAGAGTGAATTGTAATCCCAGCAAGGTCAGGTAAGAGGTGGGATCTAAGCCTCCTAAACCTAAAGAAAAGATTGATTTCCATGAGTGCAGGAAGCTCTTAATTCACTCAGTAAGGCCTGAATGACACGAACTGAACAGCTTCATCTCCTCAAAGATAAGGAGGTTTTTGCCCATTGGAACTCGGGTCTCTTACTTTGTTCTGGTTTAGGGCAAATAATTAGTACTTTCTAGCATTTGTTGCATGATTACTCTTCTAAATAAAAACCATGATTTTCATACTTTTAATCCTCATTACCATAAGACAATATCAAGTAATTTTTCATCCTGACTTCTCCTGTCATTCGCAGTAGCAGCCTTTTCATTACTTACGTATCACTGGCCACACAAACACATTAGCTTATGCATTTAAATATTTTTTAAACATAAACTTGTTTTATACATTCACATCCAACCTTGTAGCCTTGGCTATGCTGTCCAAATCTTAATAAATAGCAGTTCAGCCTAAAAATTCAGGTGTTCAGAAAAAGAAAAAACTAGTTCATTAGTAGGCAGAAGGGAAGTCAGTAAAACAACAAACAGCTTCGTTTTTCAGAGAAATTGTAAAGTGAAGGCTTTAACAGTTAGCCTCAACCATCTAAATTTATGGATGTTTAAATCTGTATTTCTGAAACTTTTTGTATTCAGCCCCAAATGCAGACCAGCAATTTTAGCTATACATATATATTTTTAAAATCAGAATTTGAAATTTAAATAAAACAATTTAAAACTTTCTGAAAACAATTTTCTCAGAAGAAATCTCTTATTAATTTTATTTTAAAAGTAATTTTTTAAAACTTACATAGCATAGAAAAAGATACTAACAATGTTCCCCCAAGATGTCTTGGGTATGTACATATCATATTAATATATAAACCATCAGAATAACAGAGCTACAGAGCATGAGTTTTAGAGGTAGTACCTGAGTTCAAATCTTAATTCTTCCAATTACTTGGTAAGTTACCTTCTGTGTTCCTCAGTCTTCTCACTGACAAAATGGGTAAAATAGTAGCATCTACTGCAGTGTTATCATGAAGAGTAAATTCAACAGATGTGGGGAAATGCCTGGTGTAAAACTCTAGTACTCAATAAACATCAGTCATTGTAAGAGGCTCAGCAATAAAAAGATCTTCTAACTTCAGTTAATTTGATAGTCCCAAAGACAGCATTCACCGTCAGAGTTAGTTAAAATCAGTTTGAGATCCAAGTTGTATTTAAGTTGCTCTTTGCTTTCTATTAGACTTAACTCTAAACGTGAAAGATGTTCAACTTTACTCATATTTGAGCAAATTAAAATAAGAAGATTCCCCTTTCAGTCCTCAGATTAACAAATGTAAAAGGAATGCTAAATCTTGTTGGTATGGGGTGTACTGTGAGAAAAGTCTTTTTCTACCGTGATCAGGAGTCTAATTGGCACAAACTTTCTGGAAGACAATTTGTATATATCTACACCCTTAATATGTGTATTCCCTTTGATCTGGAAGTTCAACATACAGAAACTAGTCTTAAGGAAGCATTAGACAAAAGGATA
The DNA here is from genome assembly GCA_963574885.1 of Lepilemur ruficaudatus. Lineage (NCBI taxonomy): Eukaryota > Metazoa > Chordata > Mammalia > Primates > Lepilemuridae > Lepilemur > Lepilemur ruficaudatus. The sequence continues at coordinate 36,736 of CAUYRT010053360.1, forward strand.
TAAAAGATAAACAAGGATGGTCACTCCAGTATTATTTATAACAGTTTCAAATTAGAAGTTACTTAAAAATGGGTACAAGTTAATGATATTGGGCCATGTCCTCAAAACAGAATACAATGGAATCAGTCATGAGGATGATAGCTTTGATATAGAAAGATGCTCAAGTGAAAATATCATTAGTACAAAATGATTAAATTTTTTGTAAAATGCGTACATGTGTGTATGTTTATAGAAAAAGTTGGAAAAGCTATACACCAAAATATTACCAGTTGTTATCTTGGGGTGGCAGAAATAAGTGATTTATTTGCTCCTTAGGAAACTGAGTATTTCACAAAGAAAATATATGACTTTAGTAATTGTAAAAACACCAGTGAAACTAGTTAATAAAAACTTAATCCAGAGAAACCTCTAAAGCTACAGAAAAACATCCTTGTGTTAAACTACTAGACAGAGAGGCATTAAAAAATATGGCTTCATATGTTCTTTAGCTTTTATATTCCCAAAGCCAAATTCCCAGAACAATCTGATGGAATTTCAATCAAGGAAGCTCTTTGTACCTGAACCCGGACTAGAATTGCGGCTCTCTGTCTCCCCTATACAACCCATACTCTCAGGGCAGTTGATTTCAGTTAATGTTCCTTCAATCTGGCTGCTAGCTGTAATTTGGAATTCATTGAATTGTTGACATGGTTGACCTGGGCCAGTGTGATTCAAGGTTAACAGGACTAAAAGTCAAAATGAAAAAGAAGTTCTCGGCATACAAGAGAGGCAATCACAGAAGAGCTATTCCAGAAGAGTGGAGTTAATGAAAAGCTATCTGTCTTTTGTCAGGAACACCAAAATTCTAAAGCTCCATATGTTTAACCAGTCCTAAATGATGGTTAAAGTTAAGATGAGAGGAAGTTTTAGAAAAAGGATATTGACAGAGTAAAATCAATGATCCAAATTTTATGTTTGGTAGGGAAGGACGGTCAAGGATAGGCAGGTGTTTAAATAAAGTTTGATAACCTAAAAATATTAAACTTCTGAGATTAGTTCATATAGGACTCTAGAATTTTGAAAAAATTATCTAAAGTGTCCCAGAGTCAAAAAGCACATTTAGGATTTTCTATCAGCAGTAGACTATGGGGAAAAAGCATATATAGCCCCTCATATTACATATTCTTTAGTATGTGTTTAAGTTACAGTGGCCAAGGAGGCCCTTTTCAGAAAATATCCCAATAGAAATTTATCTGAACACTGATATTTGGTAAGACCAAGTTAGACTGTGCCAAGGGGAATGTTTAACAGAATCATCTCAGTGGTGATGGTCGTGAGTGAAAGGGGAAGCTACTGAGAGTGAATTGAAGAGAGAAATATTTAGTAAGTAGAGAAAAAGATAAAAACAGAAAAGATTAATTAACCCAGAAGAACTTTGAGTTCTTTTTCCTTTCTGTGATGATCTCAGATCTCTTCGTCTCTCATTTGTCATTATAAATAAAAGATGTGAACTCTATGATATCTAAGGGCCTTTCCTTAGTCTCTGCTTCTGTGAGCGGCCATCTTATTTGGGGAGGCGAGCTTTCATCATGGAAAGTTTCAGTCCATTCTGATGCTAAATGAGCTGTGAAAAAAAAAAAAAGAAAAAGAAAAGAAGAAACTTTCAGTCCAAGGTTGCAGAAATAGGACATTCATGAAAATTCATTTCTCTTTAGCAGACCACTAGACTACTCACACTGGTGTGACACAGAGAAATAGGGTCTGAACCAGGGGATTTAAGTGAATCAATGAAATGCAAGCAACCAAGGAGGCAGAAAGACTTCTGCTACCCATGCATTGAAGAAAACCCACCCCAAAGTGCAATAACCATAAAGAAGTTATAGATAGCAGTTTATGGTCAGATACCAGAGACTAGCAGTTTTAGATGATCAATTTTAAATAGTTGAGATTAAAGAATATGCCAGTTTGTGCCTACTCATGGCACTTCTTTAAATCATGTTTCACCTTTTCTATGTAATCAGTACTTCAAGAACGAAGGGTTACATTTTAATTTTTTAAAGATATACTTGAGCACAGAAGTATACACTTTGTCGTCTGTCAGTTATACTTCATGCCTGGAATGATTGAAAAGGCAAATCTATCTACATTAAAAAAAATAGAACCTTCCACCAGATGTCTCTTAACCAAACCCCACGAATATTGCCTAAGCAGCACTAACTAACCACTAAAAGATAGATCTTCTACATGGAAACTTACTACATTGTGACCAACACACATCCACCCATGAGAAAAGGTAACAGGAGCTTGGTAGAGCCCATGTTACACATGATTCTTCCTTACCTCCTTTGTCTTCCTTCTATCCCTTCGTTCCTTTCTTTTCATTCTTCCTTTATTTTAAGCAAAATCTGCTGTTAGTTTTCAGGATACTTCATTAAAAGAAATATTTTTATTCAAAAATTACATATTCCACAACACATGCAAGCCTAGGGAATTGATTTAATAGAGTGCATATTTTTAACATATGATAAAGAACCAATTTGGCTTATTAAATAATTTCTAAATATTGTCTTAGACAATGGCCATTCTAAATTTTAAAAAGCCATTTAGTGCTTGACCCCAGAAAAGTTTAGTGAAAATGCTTAGACAGAAAGAATAATAACTAGATTTTTAAAGAGTTCACTGGCATTGCAGAGAGATGCTAATCATAAGTAGGAAGATACCCAGCCAGTGACAAAGACCTGGTGAAGTGGGACAAAGATGGATACTAAGAACCACTTCCTGTGACATGTTCATGGATGAGCTGCAAGATACAGAAGAAATAGAGAAAACACATTAATTTTACCTTCAGATGATTTAGGACTAAACCTCATCATAAAAGCCACACATATGAAGGAAAAATACAGAGAAATCTTAAAATGCACTGAGGGATTTATCTTGGTGACTAGAAGTGCCTAAGAAATCTTATGTAGGGACAGGGGTAAATGTAAATTTGAGCTGGGAACAGTGCATGACTATCTCTAGTGCTTGGAAATTTTCAATGACTCCTCATTTCTTGCCATAGCAAATCCTCCACTATTCCTTATTCTACCAGAGTTTCTGGTAGAAACAATTTGACATGTTATATTAATTTAATACTGGCAGTAATTCTTTATCACTGACACTGAATGGAAGCTGGTAATATACTAATCACTCTCAAGAAATCCAGAAAAATCCCATCAGTGAACTCAGTTCTATAATAGGATCTCCTACCATCAGCCACAGCCTACAGAGAGAGCTATCACCAAGCTTTTCATCAACGCTGGTGCCCTCTCCCTGAGAAATCATGCTTTCCTTATCTCACTGATAAGTAAAGTATCTTCTGGGGCCTCCAACAGAACAGGGTGGGCTAGTGGGTTTCCCTAAATGACATGGTACAGCCATTCTAGCAGGTCCAGTTCACAGTTTCTTTACTAGCTACTCTCTGCCATGGCAGAGAGTGGCATTTCTTTAGTGTTGTCTTCATGTAAGCTTCTAAGAGCCATGATCACAGACAATAGTAACACTGTCTCCTAAGGTACTCTCTGAGATGCTAAATACTATATTATTCAAAAGTTCTCCCATATAAACTCTTCTTATCTACCTTTATATTCTTCCCTGATTGAAACAGCAGCCTCAGGATCCAGTCCCACACATGTTCTCCCAACTCCTGCTGGCACATTGGCTAGGACCTGCAGCTTTCCAAAGTGTATCCTTTCCTACCTTATCAGTCCCAGCAATTCCATTGCTAGGTTGAGTTGTGACTTAGCTCTAGTTACAGACCTGGTAACCAAGAAAGGAATTGAAGGTAGATTCTTAAAAGGGTTCATGTTATCTTGCAAAGCAGAGCACTCCATATCATCTTTCAGCAAATGGAGAGGACCAAACTTTAACAGAGAGGATTGGGCTACTTTTTCAGGCCCAGAGGGTTAACCCAGATTTCCCCATTCCCTGTCTCAGGTTCCCACTTCTTCAAATATAGCCCTGCCTTTGGCATAGAAAACTTGCCAAAGTTTGAGAACTCAACCTCTTTCATACTTCTGCTTTTTTTTTTATTTCAGTATATTATGGGGGTACAAATGTTTAGGTTACATGTATTGCCCTCCCCCCAAGAGTCAGAGCTTCAAATGTGTCCGTCCCCCAGATGGTGCGCATCGCACTCATTATGTATCTATATACCCATCCCCTCCTCCCCCCTCCCATCTGCCAGATACCTGATAAATGTTGTTCCTATATGTCCACTTAGGTGTTGATCAGTGAAACTAATTTGCTGGTGAGTACATGTGGTGCTTGTTTATCCATTCTTGGGATACTTCACTTAGTAAATTGAGTTTCAGCCTTATCCAGGAAAATACAAGAGGTGCTATATCACCATTGTTTCTTATAGCTGAATAGTACTCCATGGTATACATATATCACATTTTATTAATCCACTCACGTATTAATGGGCACTTGGCTTGTTTCCACAACTTTGCAATTGTGAATTGTGCTGCTATAAAAATTTGAGTACAGGTGTCTTTTTTATAGAGTGTCTTTTGTTCTTTTGGGTAGATGCCCAGTAATGGGATTGGTGGATCAAATGATAGATCTACGTGTATCGCTTTCAGGTATCTCCATATTGCTTTCCACAGAGGTTGAACTAGTTTGCAGTCCCACCAGCAGTGTAGGAGTGTTCCTATCTCTCCACATCCATGCCAACATTTATTGTTTTGGGACTTTTTGATAAAGGCCATTCTCACTGGAGATAAGTGATATCTCATTGTGGTTTTGATTTGCATTTCTCTGATGATTAGAGATGTTGAGCATTTTTTCATATGTTTGTTAGC
>CAUYRT010053361.1:0-56271 GCA_963574885.1 Lepilemur ruficaudatus
AGGGGTCTCAATGGGGGGTGGGAAATTCTCTAAAACTGATTTATGTGAATAGCTGTACAACTTGGTAAATTTACTAATAACCATTTAATTGTACACTTAAAATGGAGTAAAGACATGATATGTAAATTACACTTCAATAAAGACAAAAAAAAAAAAAGCAAAGTAGTAACAATTGTTGACTAACAGTTCTTGTATTACTTGTGTGATCTATTTGTGCCAGAATTGAATACTCATGAGCAAGAAGCACTATTTTTAATTTCACTTGTCTCAAAATATCAACATATAACCATGAATGTGTTGAGTCCCCTTGTTGCAATTCCTGAATCTAAAGAGGAAGAAAAACGGTTCAGGTCACAAGTGGTTTTCAGGAGGAAGTAAATTTTCAAAGTGCAAAGAGTTGATTGATTAACATTGTGGAGTTGGTTGGTGGGAGAACTTGTCTGACTTTGACGTGACTGAGTAGAATGCTTTGCAGAGAAAAAGGCAGGTAACACACACATGTAAGCACAGAAAGTGTCACAGGGAAATGTCGACCAAGCAAATTGTATTTGGGAGCCCACCTGACTTCATAGTCGTATCATATTCTATTGTATAACTCTTTAGAGCTTGATGTACATAGCGTGTTTCTTAGTCTTGGACAATTAATCTTTTCTTTAAATACTCATGTCATGTTTGTGATGTTCCTGGTGTTTCTCAGACTCTTCAGAAGAGATAAAAAAATAATTCTAATAGACAATCTTTCTGTTTTATAAAACTCATCTATTGTTGGGAATGTTACAAAATTAAATATATATTCATCTATTTATTAGTTGAGTACTCACTTCATAAGCCAAAGGACTTGGGTAGATATATACAGATGGGGTTATACTTGACTATAGTAATTTTTTTCCGTAAGGGGACACTTTAAGCAGTGTGGTTTTAGAAAGCTAAAGCACAAGCTAAAAATACCCTACTATATTAATAGGAGTCCATTGCCTATATTTAGGAATGCACTGATGCCAAAATAGTTCACCAAAATGCCACAGTGTGTTGCAAGAGAAAATAATAATTAGTACTCGATGAGCAACACAATCCTACATTTAACTGCTCTAACTCGAAATATAGATTATTTAATGTCAGATTCTCTTTTAAAAAACTATTAATTTATTTACTTATTTGTTTATTGGAAGCATAAAATCAAAATTGGAATGATATACTTTTTTGCATTTGTAAATTTTACAGTAGAAACCATTAAATAAGTTAATAACAGTGGAATTTCTATATATGTCACATATATGTTATATACATACAATCTCATAACTTATTTTATCCAAAATGGCCTTTCAATAAAAATAGTAAAGTCCTGGCATGATAATTATTAGTCCAAGTTAATATCTCATTAAGTGAAAACAGGGAAATTTACTGAATTAATATAGGCTGACCTCTAATCCTAGTGATTATTTCTTATTACTCTCTGAAGTAACCTATTCACTGAAGTAAATTTTACTAATTTGAAATCACCATTTAAATCTTTTTCATATACATTTAACTTACATCTAATTCTGAATCAGTTCCTCCCTACCTGCTTCCAAAAAACAAACTGTATTGAACAAGGTCACTTTGTTTGCTTGTGTTTTCAATCATTTGGGCAATAAAAGCAACACAGCAGTTATACCTGGAACAACTAGAGTCCATCTTGGAAGACTGATCCTATCAACACCTGAGATACGTAGAGTCCTGGGCTCACAGTTTTGGGATGTATCGATGGAAATCCAGTCTGATTGTGCCAGTTCTTTCTTGCCAGAGCCCTGAATGAATCTCTTCCGATTTGGATGATCTGAGAGGTTTTACAGTAGAACTAATTACTCACAGGTGGGCAGAGTTTAGAAAACCATCAAGGAAAAGTGCAGTTCCATGGAGCTAGTTGGGATAATAGACTGGAGTCATTGTTCTATGGAGAGATCCTTTGGATAAAAGCAGTGACCACCTGAGAATCAACAGCAATATTTATGGCCGGATAAATATTTCAACCCTACTTTCTATCTTCCTTTGAGCCTCTTGCCAGGACCTCCCATTGGTTGAATTCAACTGGAAGCTGGAGGTGGATGGGACCGCTACTGTCATCCCTGTGTGTCAGCCTCTCAGGGCACAGAACAGAGGGAGGGTGGACGGATGGGGGAGGGACCAGTAAAGCCACCCAGCACTCACTATTGTGTTTCACTGAAATGCACGAGAGTCTCCCCCAGAGATGGGCTCAAACCCTTCTAGGAATACAGAGATTGATTCTTCTGCATCCAATTTTCACTGAATCACCATGTACGGCTAGAACGAAGGATGTAACGGCAGACAAGGGAGAGAAAAATTACTCTCGTGGAGGCTTAAGTAGCACCTTGAGAATTTTTTTTAAAGTTTCTGACAAATATCATTAATATAAAATTTTATTCTATCACCTCTGTAACATCCTCTTTATAAAGTATTTTTGCACGATAGAGAATGGGCTCTTGACTGCCGCTCGAGTGAAGTCCTGACGCAGCCTTCTCTTACCCAGATGTCCTCGAGTCACCTCACGTCTCAAACTGAAAGTCCCTTTATCTGAAAGTGGGTATTGCAGAAATCACCTTCATTTCCTCAGAAACTTCATTGGGAGAGAGCAAGATAAAACGTAAGGCAGCAAGTGGTAAGCTCCACAGGCTATGAAATGTCATCAAAGTTGGTAGACCAGTAATTCTTACTTGAAAATACAAAGAAAAAAAATATCTTTCTTCTTCAAACCATGGAAGGAAGCATTGCTCCCCTCCATCTTTTCACTTGGTTTGATGTCTTCAGTAAAGACCAATATACAAGCTAAAAGAATACAGGCGAAGACAGGGTGTCCTGCCGTTAAACATTTTCCAAAGTCCCTATTGTAAAATATGATAATACAGTATTAATCAATCTTTGCTTATTTTAATGAGGTAGCTTTCCTCTGCGGGGGGTGTTCAGACTGTATGGAGAAAATCCTTCAGAACCTCCCACACGAAGGTTGCAAATGCAAATAATAGCCCACATTTGCGGAGTTTCCTTCTTGGCCGGCTGAAAATTCCCCCTGGCATGGGAGAGCATGAAGTCTTTAGAGAAGGTGTCAACAGTGATTTATTATAAGCTGAGTTAATTCTCCCTCAATTTAAAAGCCTTGCATACGACATAATCACTTTCTTTCCCCCCCACAGAGGGAACTGCTTATTCCATGATTCTCAAGACAGCTTCATCCAGACACTGGCCATGGTAAGATTTCCACTGTTTTCTTTGGAAATTTTTGTTGCGGGGATGGGGCATAAAGTAGAATTAGTCAAGTACGGTTCTCACCCAAGAAAGCTTCGATGTGAAAAAAAAAAAAAACAAGATGTGTGTCTGTGTGTGTGCATGAACACATGCATGTGTGTGTTCCGTGACTGTATGAATATAGCTCTGTGTGTGTCTCCAGGAAACTTAGGAAAGCGTCTCGGCAGCAGAGCAGGGAGAGGTCATCCATAAGCTCAGCCTTCTGTGATGCTTAGCACTGCTTAGACCTCGGCTGTGTTGGGTTTGCTGTGCTTTTGCTCCTGCTACGCTCACACACTGAACAGAGCGAATTTGCACAAGGTTCAGAGATAAGCCCAGGTAACTTCAAAGCTGGGAAGTAAGACCCCAAAGCAGCATTTTGGTAGGATCTCACGTGGAGAGAAGTGAGCTAACTGGAGATCATGAAAACTTTAATCACATGAACTTTCTAGATACTGTTGATCTTGTCTTCTCCAGTTTTTCTAGAGACATCAAATAAAAACGGAGGGTGTAAGCCACAGTCGTGGCTCAGTTGTTGGTATTGGAGGTGGTGGGTATTCCTAAACTGCTCTTTTTAGGATTGCAATCTTTGCATTGCAAAAGCTTAATGATCATGCTCTGGACTATTACACTTTAATCTGTAACAAGGCAGAACTGATGATTTATCCCAATCCTCACTCTGTACCACTTCAGATACTCAGCGTTTAACCTGCTTCCATCCTGATCTCTTTAAGATTTATTCAACTTTTTATTTGAAGATATCTATGTTTAGAAATAAATGACACTTTCTCCTCTACCTGTTTCAATAGCATTCATTCAAAGGCAAGGGTTTTTTTCTTTTTCCTTCTGAAAACGCTTTGATTTATATGGACATGTGTTTTTCAGCATCATCTGACTGCTTCATCTCAGAAGAAAATATCAATATGAAAACATACTGGCATCTCTGACACCGATAAAATTTTATAAACATTTAAGGCATTTTTAACTAACAAAAAGAAAGCTATTTAAGGTTTAGGAAAGTTACGGGAAGTTGAAGAAAGCAAATCGCTGCCTCAAGCCTCCAGTGTTACTATGTACATTGACTTCCTTAAACAGGAATATCACAAGTATAAATTTTAAGTTAAGAGTGTGTCTAAGGCAGGGATTTTCAGCCTCAGCACTTTTAATTATTTGGGCTGAATCATTTTGTGTTGCGGGATGGGACTATCCTCTCCACTGTGGCCTCTAATCACAGATGACAACAGTTTATCTTCACCTCATCTACGCTCCATGCCTTCACCTCCCTCACCACGTTGTGACAACCACAGACGTCTCCGGACAGGGCCATATGTGAAGAAAAATAGCCCCCAGTAGAGAACCAGTGATTTAAAGAGACAACATTAACTCCTCTGGGATTGTAACTAAAGTAAAACAGAACATTTTGGGCTTTAGGTCATGATAATATTTTTGGCCTTGAATCCCTTTCATCTGCAGTTATAGTTATTATTAGTATTTGTAAGTGCAAAGAAGAACCCCCAAGAATCTGAACACGGAAGAACAGGATTTGCCTGAGAGAGTTAAACCCTAATATGAGTGCACAGACACGCAGAGCAATGCAGCTGTCACATTTCCGTCGTTCCAATCAGAAAGCCCTTAGCAACTCTCTGTTTAATTAGAGCCCAGCTTAGAACCTTGAAAGAAGTTCCTAAATTCTGAAAACTCACTTAACTTTATTTCTTGCACATGTTGCATCTGGACATCCACAGGAGTGTGTTGTGTACTGAAATTCATTGGGAGCATCTTTTAAACTTCTTCACACAGGACAGTTTCAGGCTGACAATAGGCTTTGCAAAGAAAATTGACTTTACACATCACCTACAGTGTTCATGACAAGAGCCTGCCTAATCTAGTACTTTTCTCCATCTTCATTCTCCATCTGATTTCCCTTCAGTCTCAGCTTAAATATCTGCTCCATGAGAAACTGTTACGTTAATAAATTGAAACTTGCTCCTATTCATGTACTCGTCATACCGAAGGGTGATTCTTTCACTCCAGTTCCCCTTATTATGTAATTAAATATCCCAATGCTGCCACTCATCCTTCACTTTCATAGCCCTGTAACTATCGTTTTTAATACTGCTTCTACCAGCTTTAAGGTTGACCTTTACCATGTCCCTTTCCTAGTGACTTTGGTCTGGGAAGTCCAGATATTCTCCTAACACCATAACAAGTTAGCAGCAATAAACGATAATCCTAGATTACAAAAGTGTGGGCGGTCATCACTACAATGAGGAGATTCAGGGATTAAAGTGAAATATATGGCACAGGTGCTCTCTTTATCAAAAATAAATAAAGTCACGATCCAGAATGTATGCAGCATTTCTCTCCAAATACATTATATATCTCAGCAGAGCTCAGAGCCTAATCATTAAACATTTTGGTGTATGCGTGCTCCTAGCACTGCTGCACCAGAAAGAACCATGGTGGCATGAGACAAGGGAAATCTTCCTCTTCCTTTGACGGTATAGCCAGAGACTTGCTCGTAGTGTTTTGTAGTTGTCAGACATTTTCTACTTAAATCAAAGTTGTTTTTGTTATAAATGACAGAAAGCACTCATTCTAGCTTAGGCTAAAAGGAGATGTGCTGGAAAGACGCAAGGGTATTGCATTTAACCCAAAGACAGGAAGAATGGGAACTGGAAGAAGCCTTGCACGTAGTAGATGCTCCTTCCCTGTTCCCAGACGGGCCTGCGCAGGGGATCCTCTTTTGGTCCCCCAGATCTACTCCCTACCCTCCTCTCAGCTGTCTCCCCTGGAGGGTGATCCGTATGGATGCCGTCACATGGTTTTCTTGCCCTGTGGATTCTGGTTGGATACAGCGAATCAGGAGGCCTGGTAGAAGACTAGAGGGGAGGAGAAGAGCAAGCGTGGAGTATTTGGTGCCCCTCTGTAGGTTTGGCTCAGTCAATTACTTCTCTCAACCAAAGATCAGGTCTTCCTGATCCATATACAGTTTCGTATGACGAGTTATTGCCATCTCTCATTTCCCATTCCATTCTCCTCTAACTTTTAGGCCTGGGAATGTTATCAAGTCCTACTAATTAAACCCTCCTCAAGTTACCTGTATTTGAGTGTGGCATCCATTTTCTTCTTAGACCCTAAGTGGTATGAGCTCTTCTCTTCTTCTCTATCTCTGTGTCGACCCCCTTTCCCTCTCCCTCCCCTCTCCCCCTTCTTCCCACACGTGGGGGAGAAAAAACATCACTCCATCTCCTTCATATCTTTCCAGTTCTTGTGCCAATATGACTCAATTCTAATGGCCATAATTAGTGTTTTTTAAATATCCCATGCCTTTTCTAAACTCTTAAATGTGTTCTTTCATTTAATCCCAGCAACAAACCACACGATTATTATCATGCAGTGTTATAGATGACAGCACTGAAGCACAAAGAAATCGAATAACTTCACTTAGGTCACGTAACTAGAGTAGAATCTGAATTCTGACTAGGCAGACATATTTCAGAATATATATTCTTCACTACCATTTTTGGCAGTTTGGTAGTTGGTCTGGACCATCTTGGGTCGAATGTATAATACTGATTCACTCAACTTGACAATGAGGGGTTGGTGAGGAGGCAAGAAACCATGATTTGCTTTCTAATGAGTTGGGCCTTTGGGAGAAAATTTTCTGAATGGGGTACTAGGCAAAGCTGTAAACTTGACTAAAACATTTCATATATCCCACTAGCCTGTGTTAACCACACCTTTTCATATTTCTTGAAAGAGTTCTCAGAGATATTTACAAAATATTAAAATTATTTAAAACTTCTTGCTATGTGTAGGCTATTGTCCTTGTACATCTTAACTCCTCTGAACTTCACACAAAGCAGACTTGAAGAACTAATCTTACTTAGAAAAAAGGATAAAATATTATCTGTTTCACTCTAAAGTGGACATTTGACAATGTCTGCAAATTATACACTGTATTTCCCCCAATGAACTTCAGTTTAGGCACTTTTATCAGATAGTTTACACGAGAAGTACACAGGCTACTAACACAATTGTTCTTCCTTGACCACTAATGCTCTTGGTTACAGCCAGAAGAATGGAAACAAATTTAAAATTGTTTACCACATTTCATCATTCTATTGTCAACTTATAATTTTATATCCAGATATTCTGTACAGGTCAAAGCTATAAGACGTTTTGACCCAAGTTGTAAACTTCATTCAGTGTGTGTGTTATAATATCACCATGAAAAGCACAATGTGATACATTGGCTTTGGTTTTTAAAAAAGTACAAGATGTACTTTCTTGATGATATACAAGAGGGTCATGTCATAAGTTTCTTCTTTTTACAATTTGTACAATTTCATATAGCTTTAAGATTAATCAAATACATAAATCTACTGCTGTAGAAAACAGAAAGAAAACTATGGTAGTCCATAAAAAATGACATTATCTTACAGCTGTATTTCAGGAGTTGCTTTAGGGAGCAATGGGAATTATAGGGTTAGAACTAAAAGCTCACAACAAAAAACTCTCACAAAACACATATGCATCAATAACAAATTATCCACTTTTTTCCCCCTTTTTACTGTTTTCATATGTAATCAACATGATACTATCCCTAAATTTGTCTCCTGGGGAGTTAGCCCTCTAAATACTAGAGAATATGTTTTGTGTATCATTGTTTTCAGCACCTAGTATGATACCGCATACATAGTAGGTGGTCAATAAATATTTTTGAAATGAATAAATGAAGTGTAAATTCGAATGCACATATGCTATTTCTTATACATGCATGTCTTTAATTATTTCCTGCCCCAGTGATGATGGATATACTATAAAAGTTATAATACAGAACGTGAGGATATTTTATTAATTTCTTCATGTTGGGTAAAATCCAAGGTTTAGCTAAGAATGAGATGATGTGCATTTGGGGATTCTTGCACTGTAACTCTAAGATGTTTGTTTTGGATCGGATCTTCAAGTCACGGTAGATGCAAGATTTCACGATTATCAATAAGGTAAGTTTTTCCCAAAATGTTGAAACTGTGCAGACTTGCTCTCTCACCTCCTAAGAGGAGATGATGATATCAACTTATCACAAGATGAAAATGACATTTATTAAACTCTATTATAATGAGGACAATAGTAAAATTTTAGCCACCAATAATTAACTTAAGATACTGGGCACAGGGTCGGAGGGCTTTAGAGATGGTTACCCATGGTAACAGGAGTGAAAATTGGTGGGGAGGGGTGGATTATTGTAGCATATAAAAGGCAGGTCCTCTGTACTACGGGGACCTTGGCTGCTGTAGTGGCCCATGCCAAGATTTTTAAGTAAAGAGGGCCACATGGTAGCTGAGTGAAATTTGATGTTTTGCTTAGTTGTCTCAGACATGTTTACTTTAGTGGAGGGTTATGGAAAGGTTGAATCAATAAACACTTTCTTTTCAGTCAGCAGACTTGCCATAGACATCAGTACTCATGATTAAAATGAAGATTGTATTTCTCCATGAATGGAGGAATTCCTTGTTTCCTCGCAGAAAGTGAAATCCACTAGATGCTAAAGACTAATAATTGGGTACTCAGCCAGAGTCCTTGATTTTTTTCATTTTATTCTACACATGACATCGAGAAGCTAGAAAATGAAAACTCAAAAGAGTAAAGTTGTTTTCTAACCTTTATAGTCATTTTCAAAATGAAATAACAACTATATTGTGTAATTACTGTGTGATTTACGTCTAATAATCTAGTCACTGGATCAAAACAAAGCATGATGATTTCTATAATCTTATAGTCCTAGCTCACAACTCGATTTTAGGTCTTTCATTCTAGTTTTGCCTTAATCTTTCCATACAGGAATCCTTTATAAAAGGGCAAATTTAATTCTCCACTATAGCCTTGTCTTGCCACGTGTCTCCAGGAAAAACAAAGCAAGAAACAGACAAACAAACCAGGAATTAGGAGCCTGAAAAAGAGCTATCAGAAATAGAAAACAAGATGAAATGAATAATTTTTTTTTCATGCAAAAGCAACTATTAGGCAATGAAGATAAACAGGTCAAATGAAGCATATTTTCAAACCCTTCACTTTGCTATTCTGTCAAATTTACCTAACTGATTATGTGGGGAGAATAAAAAATTTTCTTACGTAATCTTAATTCTGAAAGTCGTATATAAACACACGACAAGCTTAGAATATTCTTGTCTTCTGTTGGCAGGGATGGCTGCTGTAATGCACATGCATAGCAAAGCCACTAAACAGGGAAGTTGAACATAATATGATTTTATGGCGTTTACAGTTTGTTTTTAAAGAATTTCACTTCCTATTATACCTCTGACATCTAGTCACCATTATCAGCCTGAGAGTTCAGTTTTCTGTAGACAAAAGCTTTTAGATATCTTCTTGGACATGGGCCAACTTGACTATAATAAGGTGTTTAATTTCTTCTTCTGTTTTGCTTATTGGGTACCCACAACATACAGGTGCACATCCAGTGCTATAGTTTTTCCTTTGTTCTTGAAACGGAAGGAAATGATGAGGAAGTACTCAGTGAATTAGAGAAGGCCCCGGAGCAGGTGGGGGAGCTGAGCCATGACACCTAGACTATCATTGCCAGTGAAACCGAACTAGTCGAAATGATCTCTTCTGTGCTCCTGAGTCAGACGGCAGTGCCAGCAGGAGAACCTGAGTGTCCAGACCAAGGAAGAATTGGAGGGAGCTAATTCAGGATGTGCAGAAAATCCAACAGCCCTGTTCCAACAATATGAAGAACAGACCAGTATGTTGCTGAAAGAAATGTCCTAGCTACCAGGGCTGATGCTATCAGAAGAAGTTAAAAAAAGATCCTGGGTTGCAAATTTGAAGTAGTATATTAAATACACTAGAGGTGGATAAGTCGAGAATATACTTACAAATTATCCCACGATAATTTCTGTAGTTATTTTTATGTTTAATTTTACTTTTTACATTTAATTTCTCTAGTATTGGTGACAAGTTGTGATAAACGATCAAGGTTTTAATCTAGTCTTTATTTTCACCCTTCCCATTCTCTTTTCTCCGTGTCTCTTAATGAACAAAGGTTGCATTTTTTGAGAGGCTTGGAAAGTTGAGGATAATAAACTGGCCGAAGGGCTATAGAAGAAAACAATCTGGAAAGATGAATACACAAAGATGTTTATGACAGCTTGAGAGTGAAAAATCGCAAATGTTCTACAGGTGAACTGCAGGAGATATGCCAAATAATGGTACAGTTAAACAGGGCAACACTATGTATCTACTTAAAACGATGAGGCAGAACAACATGCATTAACATGGGAATACACTGCACTGGTCACGTGAATTGCTTTGTCAATAGGTCATTGGTGTATGTGGTACAATCAGAGGCTTGAAAAGAGCTTGTACAGGGGGAATTGCCTTCTAGCTTTTCCTGGGAACTCTGCTATTTCCACCATGAGAAAAAGCTGGACAAGCTTAATGGATACTGAGACATGTGTGGACCTGCCATCCCTAAACTCCCCAGAGTGAAGCCACCTAACTTCATGGCAGCGAAAGAATCTCTCCCCCAGGGGGAGTCCAGTCCGAATTTCTGACCCATGGAAAAGTATGCTGAATAAATGGTGGTTACTTTAAGCCACAGAATCTTGGGATGGTTTATTATGCAACACAAGCTAATGGATACTGTGTGTGTAAATGTGTGTACACGTGTCTCTGAAAAGATCTAAACCAAAATGTCCGTAGTGTTTTTGTTTTATCTTTGGAGGTAAGATTACGGGTGAATTTAACTCTTATTTATCTCTCCTTTCTTCTTCCCCCTGCCAAATAATCATGGTTTATCCATGTAATTAGAAACAAATGAATTTTTTAAAAAATAAGGAAAAACTTAAAATAATTTCTTTAGGTAAAGGAAGAACTAACCAATGACGTGGTTGGTTGTTTTAAGTCTTTCCAAAATGCTTTCTCTTGACAGTTCTATTAACAGACCAGATTACGTGTCACCAGGTGTTACTGTTAATGGCGCCACGTCAGTTTCTCTCTATGTCTAGGTCTCTCTGCTTTCTTTACATCAGTGAGAAAATTAGAAAATTAAGATTCCTGACACAAATGACATTTTGTAAGTGTCATTGCTCGTATTTTTCATGCTTTTGTTTTATCAATCATCTATATAAACACAAAATAAAAGTTAGAAGGAGTGAAGATGAAAAACACTTTGATACCAGCATGATAGGAGAGGCGACTGGAGAAGATAATGGAACACCCGGCATTGGGTTGGGTGGTGAAAGAAATTTTCAGAAGCAGAAGGGACACTTGCCAGATAAGAACTGGGCAGACTTCTTTTACACTGGGCCTTGAAAATAGACTAAAGCTTATTACACTCATCACATATTTTAAGAATGAGAGAGAATAAAGAAACCACAATAGAAACTTCAAGCAGCCTACCAGCGAACCACAAATATCTTCAGTGAGAATGTGTTCACTTTTATACTTTGTATAATCAGACTGAATTTTAAAAATTCCCTGAAGATTTACCACATCATTCTTCATGCCAACTTTCTTTTTACCTTGACTGTCCAATTGCTACGTTACAGGCTCGATAATCAGCTCGTTGGAGGAACACTCCATTTGCAAGGTAATTTTGAACAGATTGCTTTGCCTTTGTCTGAGCCCTATCTTTGTAATACCCATGAGGCTAAATCTTCAATATATATCACGTATTTAGACGATCTCTTTCAGAGCATAGGAATGTACTCTTACCAGATGCAGGGAGCTGAGTCATTTGAAAAAAAGGTTGAGCCTAACAGAGAATATCCAATCATTATTGTGTGAATAAAAGAGCAGAAAGAATATCCAGGCAGTGGGGCTGGTTTTCAATTCCTGTGCGTAAGTCTCAAATTTATCTTTTCTCTTTCTTCTTTTGGTTATTAGGGCAGTATTTGGGGGTTGGAAGATGGGTTCATTGTGACAACTACTGTATGCTGTTCTGTTGGGAACATCTTGAAGACTTCATTGCATATATTCTTATCCTTATGTCACGGTGTTTGGTTTTCAAACAATTTGACATTTTAAGCCCTCAGCTGCCTGGAAAGTTTTGCCTTCCAGATGTAATTTCTCTGAGCATCAGTTTCCATGTGGTTGATTTCTGCTCCCTTCTCAAACTGAGGACCAAATTCAAATACCTCGCTGACCACACTGGCTGTATCTGAAGCGCAATTGCCTATCAGGGTTTCACCCAGAGACCACCAAATCCAGCTTTCCACAAACTCACCTAGCTGGGCTAGTGGTGTCTGAAGGCTCTGCCCACAGTGAAATATAATTTATTTTCTTTCTGATACCAGAGTCTTTCTGTTCCTCTAAGACAGATCTTAACAGATCTATCTCCTTATGCTGGAACATCAACCTTTTGGTTATTTGTTTAATTTTTTGACCATGGAAAATACTAACTCATTATAAGTAGACATTAGATGTCTAAAATCAGATACTTGCTGTTTTCTGATGATTTTCAAAGTCATTCTATTTCTTATATTACATTCCAAGCAGAGAAATTTTACTTAGAACTAGGTGAATGACAAAGTAAAATTTACTCAGACACAACATGGGAATAAAATGGTACCTACCGAAAATACATAGAGAAAAATGTAGATTATTGTTTATTTGGAGCTGGGAATGGAAATGGCATTAACTGTAAAAGGGCATGAGGGGTCTTACTGGGGTGATGAAAACATTCTAAAACTAGATAAGGGTGATGATTGCGTAGCACAGTAAATTTGTTAAAAAGCACTAAACTGTACATTTAAAATGGGTAAATATTTAGGCACATGCATGTACACCAATAAAATTATTTAATAAAAGGGAGTGGTATCTGCATAAGATTCTTTTGATAACTAAACAAAATTGTTTATGTAAAATGTCTCCTAGGCTTTAATAAGTGCTCAATAATGGTAATGAAAACTACTGCTATTAACGTCTAGAAAAGTCAACTTGTTTTCAAGTTTCCTTTTGCTCTTTGGTAACTATACTACACACACACACACACACACACACACACGCACATACACACACACGCACCTTGACCTCAGTATCTCATTCAGTTAGGTGCCCCCCGAGTTGTACAAAACTCACTGAGACGTGCGTCCCGTAAGCCCTTGAAGTCGTTCTCAGCTGTCACTTCCATTACCTGCTTTCTTCCCATACAGCCTACTTCTGTAACTCTATCCTTGAAATCAAGGCCTTAACTTTCTTCCTTTTAAAACAAATCTTCTCTCTCTAGCAATTACGCATTATTTCTGCTAGACTCATTCTCCATTTTACCAATATCCCTCCACGAGATACATGGGCCCTCAAAGTTATTTTTTTTCACCCTCAAACCCTCAAAAGATTTCTATAGCTTTGAATTCCACAAATGTGAAACTGGATTTCTCTCCAGTTCCTCCACTCCAATTTGTATTAATTTATTGTTTCTCTCCAAACACCTTAGGATTACCTTTGCTCTCTTCTTTGATCTCAGCTTATAGAAAGTTCCAGAAACCCATTCTGTTTGCTCTTGAATGACTCCATGCCCCCGTTTCCCTCCATCTTTCCACTGTACTATTTAAACATCTTACGTAAGGATTATAATGAGAAAAAACAGTAAATTAATTTTCCTGCTCTATCAATTTGTTCTATGATATCCAGATTCCCTTGCCAGATTGATGCTCGTAAATCGCAGATTTTTGTCATCTTTCATGCTCTCAGAAACCTTAATTATTTAGTACTGCTCTCAACCTACATTTACTAAAATTTTTTAAAAATCTGAAAATTGAAAGTCCAAAACTCCTTGATGTGTGTGTGTCTGTGTGTGTGTACATGTGTTATTTCTTGGGGCCGAGTATACAACATCTCTTCCCTCTCCCAAAATTCATGGTACACTGAGGTGAGATAAAATGCCTGAGAAATCTTTTGGTAACGAAACCTTTTTAAGTCGGTTTAATGCAGAGTTTCTTAAGGTGTTTTGAACACAGAGCACAGGCAGTCCTCAGCTTATGGACACGGTATGTTCCTGAGAATGTCTAGGTCGGATTTGTATGTAACTGGGATCCCTGATGAACAGCGCATATACAATAGTAGTAATGATAATAATAATAACACCCCTATACTGTAATAATAAGTTACAGAAACTATTGTGCTCTTTTAATTCAAACAAATAGGACATAAAAGCAAAATCATACAAAAAGTTTAGATAGGAGAAATTTCAAAAAATAATATTCAAGGTTAACACTCATCCATGCTGCATCAATGCTGGGCTAATAGGAACGTCACGCTCATTTTGGTCTTCTGTTCAGATCAATAGCAACCTTCCCACTTTAGTAATTAATCCACCCCACTGACTGGTAATAACTGGTGGTTTCATTGGAGCACCGCCTTTCACATGTGCCGTTACTCTCACTTTATCCTTCACAGTTGTTCGATAGTCCGGTGCCTGAAGCCTAACGATTTCCCAGCGAATCATGGCGTCTGGCCTTTCTCAGAACACTTAATTATTTCTACTTTCGTTTCCATTGTCATCACCTTTCTCTTCACTGCAGGCTCACCTGGACTTGCAGGGGTACTTTCACTTTGGAGGCAGGGTCTTAAGGGTCAACACAGACTTATAAAATCAAATTAAAAAGTTAAGATGAAAATGATACTGTGCGTAAGGAACACCAACGTGCCGCTTTGTCTACATCCGCAGAAGAAACTAGCTCCCAAAGTATTAATTCAATTGTTTAATTATAAATTATCCTTATGGGGAGCCTTGGGAGCCTGGTCCTCGGTACAGAATGCCGTAAGTCGGGTCATCTGTAAACCGGGGACTGCCTGAGCTTTAATTACGTCTCTAGAATCATCCTGTGTAGGACTATTGAGCAAAATATTAGGCTAATGAATATCATCTAAATATGAGAATCAGTAAATGAGGAAGAGAATCAATTTGACTTTTCTCTATGTGAAAATGGAGGAACTTGGGTACACATCATTCAAACTTGCCCTTGTCCCTAATAGGTTTAAATCTTTCACGTTTGTTGAGCTCGGTTTCATCTTTTTATACACTTCATTTTCCTTCTTATCTGTTGTGTCCTTGAAACATTTCAGGACTTTTCCCTGAGGAAGTGGCTGTAATGGTAGAACTTACAGGGTGTCAAGTGGACATATCGTAGGCATCTTTTGATTTAATTATCTAAACCCAAGCCCGGGTAACCATTGCAGAGTGTGATTATATGAAAACAGGAAATTAGAATTTTCACTAGAGAGCCACTCACTTTTTCTGGATTGGCCACAAATAACTTGAATTTTATCGGCGTCTGCCCGATGGCCATGTCATATTACGAAGGTAGCATCAATTGTGCTCAGATGTGCAGCCAAGGCCAGGCACTGGCCAGATCTCTGTGGAATAAAATGGTGTGTCACACGAAAAGAAAGTCGTCATTACTACTTAATCTTTCTAGGAAAACAGTGTCACACAAAAACATTTGAATCTATAACTGGCATCTTTAAAGATGCTTGCCATCTGGACCTCACTCGGTTTAATTAGTCATTGCAGGGTGGTGGTTCTCTTGTAAAAATCTTGCACTCCATTAACCTTGAGTTTTCACACATTGACATTTCAAGCCCCTTCTTTGCTTTTCTATGGTGGAGTGGACACGTTTCCATTTAATAGGAGTCCACCTCGGGGTTCATGAGCCAGACGCTTGTTATTTGGCAAGGCCACAGAGCCCAAGTCTATAAATTGTGGCAGCCAGGAAAGGTTGCAGGCAGCTAAAAATGGCAGGAGAGCAGGAGTCATGGGACTCACCCCACCCTTCCTTTAGAGACTTCCAAACAGCGTGGTGAGCGAGGCTTGGGAAGGGTAGCCGAGGGAAATAACACACGGAGATGAGCTGAATGAAACCTCAGAGTGGACTCGTGCACTAAGACAATTTTATTCAGCTGTGGACAGCTACTCAAAGACTAGATCACTGAGCAATTTCTGTAGCGAAAACATTTTAGACTAGTTCACACTCATTTCTTTACCGTTTAAGTGAAGTATCATTAAACTTAGAAATAAAAAAATGAAGCGTCCTGTATTTTAGTGTGGTCCATGATATTCGTTATTGTCCTCTCTTACCACTTTCAACTGCTCTTAATTAATGACTTTTTTCTGGGGGCAGATGTCAAGGATGGATGTGGCCATGGCTGGTCACTAGACTATTACAAAATAGTTTTCTTTTAGCTTGAAGCTTTGCAATGAAAATGGCTATGAGACATGGTGAGAATGAAGCCAAGGTAGCTAGGAAGCTCAACAGTCTTACCTCCTGTGAGCCAAGGAAAATCTGTATTTTGCTGATTGTCAGGATTCTCTCAGGTCTTATCTGAAATAAAAATGTTTATCTCTCAATACATTATTTCTAACATTATATATATGTTTTGTTTTATTTATCACTATGCCTAGTTATTAAAATAAAGTAAGTTATCTTTTCTTATAGGGTATTTGATCATCTCTTTCAATTTTTTCATAATTATTTTATTCATTTAATAAACATTGATTGTGTGGCAGACTTATACTATCAAAGATCAAGAAGTTTAAGTTTTGATTTTTAACTCCATTCACTGAATGGTGTACACAGGATGGAGTCAATAGAGAGAATTCCCAGTTAGCAAAAATATGGTAGAAATTAAATCTGCTAAACTATGGAAATGATACCTTTGGCAGTACTTCTCCAGTGTGCATGTTCAAGTACATCAGTATCCCTAGAAACATAGCTGTTACGCTGGAAATGGGTGGAGCTCTGGCAATAACAAATTGGTTAGCCAATTGATTAATTAGCTCTAGCTGTGGTAGCCAGTTGCTATATTTTTGGAATTGGTAAAGATATATATAAAAGGGCTGTCCAGAAAGTAATCAGCTATGTAACTGTTCTCATTATATTAACGACGTCTGGAGGGTGGGTTATAGAGCCCCTTTACTTTCTATTTTATACAAGTCATCTATTATCATAATAATACTACATAGCGAGCCATATCAAATCTGCATGGTTGAAGATAATAAGAATTATTTAAATTATGAGTCTTGGAGTTGGTTGCTGATTTAGGCTGGATTCACCTGGCTGGTTCTTTGGTCTCAAATGGGGTCACTCAAATATCTGGTGGTTAGATGGCCATCAGCCAGAGAGCTAAGATAGCGACGGGGCATGCATTTTGCAGTCTCTAGCAGGACAGACAGACATATTTTTATGGCAAAGGTAGAGAAAGTAGAAATGCACATGATCTCTTGTGCCCTGGGCTCAGAACTCGTGAGCCATCCTTCCATAGCATTCTATTGACTGAAGCATGTCACACACAGATTCAAAGAGTGAGAAATAGATGTTGCCTATTTAGAGAAGTAAATACAAAGTCGTATGGCAAACAGTGTGGGAATGGCATGGGGCAAAGAACTGTGGCTGATAACATAATTAATCTATATGCATTTATTTCTTATCAGGAATAATTTGATCAGAAAATTTTAATTTTCTCAAACTGTAATTTATTAGGATGTCAAGCTGCATGTAGACATATAAAATGTTTAAAATGTTGCATTAGAGAAAAGAAGTTATTACAGGGTCATTTATAGAGTTGACTTACAATTTTGCCCATAGAAAGCAAGAATGATGCCTTTTCTTCAGTCATCAATTCTGAGCCATTTACACAAAAATATCAACCAATTTTGGAGATGCCAAGGCATTACATGGCATCATTTCTAAGGAGAATTGGGAATTTAGGATATATTGTAACCGCCTTCTGGCTGAGGGCTTCCACCAGCCTCATAGTGCTCTGTCCACTTCCAATTGTTCTTAACATCCTACATTGCTTTCCTTAAAGTCAAGTCCTGGCGGTGCAAGTAAAGAAATGATAAAGCAGTCATCGGTAAACTGGGTTAGTTTCTCCCTACCAGCAGTGAAATATTTTCAGTGATATAGCTACAGTTTAAAAACTTGAACATGATGCATGCATTATATTCTAAGCCTCTCCTGCTATACCCACTACTGCAGCTGCAGAAAATAGATTTCAAATACGTGGCGTCTGTTGATTATAAACAAATGAACCATTATGTGGGGGCTTACTTCACTTTTAATGCTTTTGGCTAAGGGCAAAATTTTCCTCAGGGTAATTTATAAATAAGGTTTTATTAAATATTTTGCAAAAAAATGAGAGTAGAATAAATTACCTTCAAAAGTAAGCATCCCACTGTCCCTGTGTGTCCAGTGCTGAGGGTTTTCTGAAACATGGGACGCTCAATGCTAGAACTTAAAATGTCTTAGGCAAACAGTGATAAGTTGGTCACTGTATTCATAAGTGTGCCTTTTGGAAGGATAGTTGGCAATCTGGCAATATTTTGTGTTGGTCAAACAAATTTTAGTTAAACTGGGAGTTAAAGTATTTTGTGTATGTTTTATAGGTATACTGGTTTTATTTCATTTTATATGGAAAATATTAATTACTGTACTTTACTTTGCTGCCCATAGCCTAAACTGAAAGTACAAAATGAGGTAGAGCATCTTTTCACTTACGGGAATATTGACTAAAGGTAAATATAAATAAATACCTTTACATAATATAAGTAGCAGAAATAAGATGTCATTATTTTTAATAATTAAGAAAACTCAACATATCTATTTCTGTCTTTTCTCTGTCAAATAAGGAAGTTGAGTGAAATATTCTCTAAGTTGCTATCATCTATGATGTTTTATAACTCTATGCTTATAATAAAATGTATTCTCCATTAGGGGAGAAGGTATTTCAGAATGCAGACTGACTTTTAAATAGTTAAATAGCACTGCAAAATGCTACCATTTTAACAGAACATTTTAAACCAACTGAGTATACTAACTACTGTTATTGTTTATTTTCTTTCTAGTCTAGGGAATTTTTTTTCTTTTTAATCTGCCAGAAGGGACCTTCAGGATTTGAGCCTTAACATTGTTCCTAAGACTTGAATTTATTTTTTTAATTAGGGTTAAAATAAAAATAAATGTTCACTTTCTAGAGCTATGCAAGTTTGGGGGGAGAAGGAAAAAAAAAAGAAACTTCCTCATCTGAAAAGATTTAATGGTAATCTATGCTGTAAAAGAGCATTTTGAAAAATATAAAACAAAGAGCTTTCAAAGTGGTCAAAGACTAATGTAAAGTGATATATTTCAGACCGGAGAGATGGTGTAACTTACTCCTGTCACTGCTGCCTGTTTATTGTGTTTGTCTGGTTGGCCTGGCAACCAGCTCATGCCATTTCACTCATTTTATAACGTTCCTGTAAATGTTAGGTAGGCCTGGATTTATTATACACTGTCAACACCTAAAATGGAACCCACTGCTTAACGTAGTTTATTTGGCTGGATGCCTCTGCCTCCTTAAAAAAAAAAATAAAAATGTGTGCGTGTGTGTGTGTGTTAAAGAAAAAAAAATTCTGTAGCGCCTCCAAAAGAAATGTAGCCAAGGCAAAGTTGAAGTTGGTTGGCACAGGCCAGGTCAAAGGAGTGTTTGAGCTCAGGAGCCGTTGTGGCGTTGGGTGGGAACATCTCTGACTGACAATATTTGTGACTTGGATTTAGAGGGACAGAGGACCAAAAGCCATGTTTATTGCTGAATTTATCATCCCCAAAGAAACCAGATGGTGATCACCATCGTCCAGAAAACCCTCTGAGCCCTTGGAGGATGAATCATAAGACTATTAGAAGCTGGACAGATTTCTTCCTATGAACATGCTAGTTTTGTCTGTCTACTTTATGACAAAGCAAGTTTGGTGGAGACCCAAAAGATATGGCCCTGCACAGGCTACAATTTGGATAGCCTTAATCGACCTTCTATAGACTGTTGAGAGGATAGCTGGAGCATTAAGGTGAAATAGCTACAGAGCGTCAAAGTGGCTTAGAAATATTAAAGGGAATCCGATACTCTGGCCAAAACCAGTGTTGGCAGACTCAGCGCCAGGGTAATGGGAATCACAGACAGGTACCTCTGCTGCTTTGCTCTCTCTCGGTCAGCCACACATTGAATCCGTGCCGTATTCACTCAATACCCCAAAGGAAGGGAGGCTGGCTATTAGCTAGAGTGGACTTTTGTCAATAGTTCTGTTCAGTATCAGTGAACAAGTCATTAAATCCTATAATCTTTTGGCTTTGTAGGATCAATAAGGTCATTTAGTCCATTCCCCTGTCACTGTGCATTTCAAACAGGTTGACTGGGTGCCTGGGTTAAATCCAAAGGTTAACAGAAACCGTGACACCCTCTTTTAAGGCTTTGCTTGAAATAACATTCTTCCACCCTCCTTCCTAGCTGTGCACCTAATCATTATTTAAAAATCAAAACAAAGGAAAAAGATTTCTAATGAGAAAAATTACTATAAGCATTCAGGCAATTTGAAATCAAAGCTTGTTCTAGGTAATTGCTTATTTTCATTAATTGAATGATTATTGTAACCATAGCTCAACATAGTTTGGGATTATAAATCATCTTTTAGAGGAACATTTGTAAACAGATCCTATCAATTAATTTGCATTTTACTCTCATCTCCATATCCAGTTTACATGTTTTATGAGTTTATTAGTGAAGGCAAATTTTTCCTATGAAAGGACATTTTTTTCTCTCTAATCTGTAGTCTCCAAACCTAATTAACATGTGGCATAAACTTTCTGAAGAAAATTGGAAAATTTGTTTCTAGAGCTCTAAGTAGTATGCGTGCCCTTTGACCTAAGACAAATAGACTTCCAGGAATTATTTTAAGAAAAAAATAATAATGTGTGCTTGTCATATATGTGGGCATGATACATGTACATATATTTGTACTATATGTACATATGTTTATATATGTATGTGCATATATATAATGTTCCAAAATATTAGAAGTTTTATTTAGGTGACAAAAATACACAAAATTTGGATGTGTGTATGTGTGTGTGTGTGCATGTACATGGGTATGTGTGCTTCTTTTCTGTATTAATATTTAGTAGGTATACTAAGTTGAAATAAGGAAAAACTATAACTTCGATATTTCTGTCCAAAAAAAAATCACAAAGACATGCACCCACTGATGTGTTTATTCCTGAGACTAAAATGACTCATCTTTAATGCCTATAGTCCATTTCATCTGCCATTTGAATGTAGGTTTCCTGTCTGTGACAAAGAATTCATTTCTGGTGATGGAAGTCTTAGGGTTAAGCTGTGTGACACTATGACATTTGCAAAGTGAACACCTTTATTAATCACATAGCACTTTTCCCAACAAAATTTTATAATAAAATAACATCAAGTGGGTTTTTCAAAGTATTAATTACCTAAGGTATATATGGAGAGATTTCTCTTTTTACTTATTCATGTGATGTACGATACAGAGTTTATACTATTAATCTATTTTAATTTATTGATATACATCTTGCTTGGTCATGGCCATTGGTAATTTACATGGAAACATAAATCTTCCATTGTTTTTTTCACTAATGTACTCCATACCCCAGCATGGTACTCATGGTGTAATCAATCAATATTTGTTGAATGAATGAATATAACTAAATTTCCTATAAATTACAATATTTGTGTGGATAAAATAGCATCTTGTATAAAGTGAATTTCTACGTAGGTCATAGTTCAATCACATAAATTTCCATTATAAAATTCAAATTCTTCCTTTTGCTCTATTTGACCATGTTGGCCTCCTAGTTGTTTCTCTTAAATGTTTGGCCTACTCTTATCTTTAGTTTCTGCCCCACTGTTATCTCTGCCTGGAACACTCTATTTCTAGATATCTACATAGTCAATCCACCTCCTTCATACTTGCACCCAAGTCATCTTTTCACGGAAGCCTGCCTTGACCACTCTACACAAAAGTGCAGGCTGGCGCTGTTGTTCACGTCTGTAATCCCAGCACATGGGGAAGCTGAGGCAGGAGGATTATGTGAGGCCAGAAGTTCAAGATCACCCTGGGAAATATAGGGAGACCATGTCTCTACCAAAAAATTAAAAAAAACATTAGCCAGGCTTAGTGGTGCACACCTATAGTCTCAGCTACTCAGGAGGCTGGAGCAGGAGGCTCTCTTGAGCTCAGGAGTTCAAGGCTGCAATGATCTATGATCGTGCCAGTCCACTCTAGCCTGGGCAACAGAGAGAGAGACCCTGTCTCTGAAAAAAAATTAAATTAAAAAAAAAATTAAAAGTGCACTATAGGTAGAAAAGTAGAAAAGTTTTTTCTACATTTTCCTCTAGAATTCTTATGGTTTCATGCCTTACTTTTAAGTCCTTTATCCATCTTGAATTAATTTTTGTGAGTGGTGAGAGATAGGGGTCCTGTTTCATTCTTCTGCATGTGGCTATCCAGTTTTCCCAGCACCATTTATTGAATAGAGCTTCTTTTCCTCAATGTACATTGTTGTCTGCTTTGTCAAAGATCAGTTGGCTGCAGGTAGGTGGTTTTATATCTACATTCTCTGTTTTGTTCCATTGGTCTATGTCTCACCCAATCCTCTGGTTCTTTTTACCACCCTTTATGTTTTTCCTATAGAATGTATCACTTCCTAGCCCATTACTTAATTTTTATACTAGTTTATTATTTGCCTTCTGATTTTATTTTCATTGATATATTGTCCACATCTAGAACAGTATTTGGTATATAATAGGCACTTAATAAATATTGATTGAACAAATAAGTTTTGGAAAAAAGATACTGTAAGCATTGAGTGGTACAAGATAGAGTAATGAAAAACAAAGGTATGTCAACAGAAAACTAGTTCAAATATTGGTTCTACCATGTACTAGCAGTGTGACTTTGGACACGTTACTGAAGCACTCACAACCTCATTTTTTCTAGTGTACACAATGCAACTAACAAATCTCACTGCATAGAATTTTTGTAAGCATTAAATAAGGGAACTGGATGCTAATCATCCAGTAGAACGTTTTGTGCAGAATAGACACACAATAAATATGATTTCTTTTTTACTTAACATATAACAAAATTATATTTAATTCCTTTAAAAATGTCATACTTGGAAGAAAAGCATAGCATACAAGTTAAATCAGAAGTCATAAATGGGAATGTTTAGTAATCAGGTCGTGCATTTTCACACACCGCTGTGAGACAAGATCCCTATATATCCTGAGCGACCCATGGAATAAAACCAAGCCCATCACACATCATTCTTCCAAGTATTTGAAGATAAATGGCTTGTTTTCTCAACCTTAAACAATCCTATTGCTTTGAAAATATTCTCCATATGACTTTCCCTTCTGATCAGTCACAATTCTGGCCATACGTTTAGCTGTTTTGTATCTTTCTGAAAATTAGGGACCTCAAGCTTTGTTTGAATTAACTTGTAAGTGCAAAAATCTAAAATCCAACAAATAAACAAGTTACAACTCCTTCCCTTTTCCTGGTGGAGATGTAATTTCTTAACCGCATCTTGATACCTTAAGTGCAATACCACAAATTCTTTCTCCAAACCCATGTCAGCTGGAAAAAGGCTGATTTCTCTTAGCTCTGAAGGATTATAGGATGGCATTGAAAATCTGTCCCCTTTAAGAAAGAATCTTGTCTCATCCAATCTGCTGGTCTGTTCAATTCTGGTTCTTGGTAACTTCTTCCATAAACATAATACAGAAATTTCTGCAACTCTGCATTAATGCCCACCTACATAATGAGATCAAATCTTAATTCTCGGTGACAAATAGAGTAAATATATGGGTGGTTTGTTTAGGCTTTATTTTGAAATGACTAAGTAGCCTGCGAAAACAAAGTTTAACAGGCTCATAAAAGTATGCTGTCTACATAACTAATGTGGACTTTGTTTTTATGTTGCCTATTACAGACTATAAACAGTAACAGCGGAGTCTATCTTCTATCCCATAGCGTTGTAAAATGTCCTGGCTGTGACAACATATATACCAAACACACTTTGGAAAGATGCTGCATTTATTTTATATTTAAATGAAAACAATAAGCTGTTAAAAACGTGAAAACGCAGATAAACACGTTATATTTGAAAGGTACTTACAATGAAATAAAATATAGAGGAATTTATATAGACATCGTTATTAAATAGGGGCACATTCTTGCAGCAAAACGTGCATGTTTAAAGTTGCCCTGTAATCAGTCTGTACCCAGAATTTCTGACAGCACAGTGGCAAGACCATGTCGAGAGAGTCATGACTGCCCCTTTTAATGACCTCACAATTTGCTCACTGGTTTTGGGTAATTGGAACAATTTGCTTGCAGAAACCTGTGAGGACTCAGATGTTAATGGACTTTGTCTTGCTTAATCAGCCCCTCAAGAAACAGGCCTCATTTTCCTGACTGTTTCTTAAGCTGTGTGCTGGCGTCCTGTGATACAGTCAAAAGAAAACACACAGGCAGCTGCCTTGGTATCGACGGGCCAAATCTGATTATGACTCTAACTCTGAATGGAGAGATTCCAGGAATTAGCAGAGGGGCCTAGAAAAATACTCAGCGATGTGAAGTGACACTCAAAAGTGATTCTATGATTTATTTACAAAGCAGTAAAAATGCGTGTGTAATCAGGGTTCAAAACTCATTCTGATTCCACTGCTGTGATCTGGAACAATATGGATATAATACCCAGCTCGGTTTATTTGAATGACCCGTCTGTGTGGCTCTTTTTGGATCATTCTGGGCATTGCCATTAAGCATCCTTGATGTACCGTCTCACTTGACAACAGCTTCCCAATTTCTTCCTTCTCTTTCTGCCTCGCCCCTCTCAAAGCCCCACAAGGAGAGAGTTAAAGTACATCTAGATTGTCTGGAATCTAGTAGATCAGTAGATCACATTTTAAAACCAACCCTCCAATTAATACTCTTCATCTTTTCTAATTCTTGACTTCTATGGACCCAAGCAGCGTAGTGAGGGACAGAAAGAGGAGAAGAATGGAGCAAAATACTGAGTAGCTAAAAGAACACAATTTTTTTCTTAATATATTTCCCATATTCCAGCCACTGTGCTTACAGATGTATCTCATGCAATTTTCATATCTTTCTCATTTAAGTGATTACTTAATTACTTAATCATTTAAGTGATTAAATATCACTTAATCTTTCCCATGTAAATGCCAGTTCACCCACTTAGTGGATGCAACCTGTGGGCAGCTGCCTTAGTCTCTCTGTGTCTCAGGTATCTTGACTCTGTATTGTACAGTGAGGTACAGATTTCAAAATGTTACACAACCTTTGCATTGCTGGATTAAATCCAATTTGATCATAGTGGTATCTTTTTGATGCAAGGTTGGATCTAGTTTAACTGGTATTTTCTTTGAATTTTTGCACCCAAGTTCACAGATAAATGAACTTTTCCTTTCTTCTTCTTCTTCTCTTACTCTTCTTTTATAGCTTTAATACCAAGATCATACTGGATTTACAGCATGAGTTGAGATTTAGGTTCTCTATTCTCTGGAAGATTTGAATAATCTTGTACTTGAAACTCCTATAAAACCTTGTTTTCCTGGTATTTTCTTTGTGAGGATATTTTAATATAGGTATTTTTAAAAGTATAATTGTAAGGGCTTTTCAGGATTATTCTTAAGTTCTAATATCTATAAAATTATCTATTTTACCTAATTCTCAAATTTATTGATAAAGAGTTATTCATTGTGTCCTCTTTAAAATTGCTACTGTAGCTACATTTATGCACCATATCAATTCATAATTATTATTTTTGGTTGACCTTCATAGAAATTTATCACTTTTTTCAAAAAACAATGTAACAACCCCTAAGGACCTGATATCCTCCAATTTACATGCTATTAGTTTCCTGTGTTTCATTACTGTCCTTTAATAATTACTTGTTTTATAAGTGACAGTATTAATATTAAATGCTTCAAACCAGATAATGTTTGTTTAGATTTAATACATGTTCACCTTTGTTTCATTTACTGTTTGTTTTCACATCTTGAATTTCCTCGTAGAAATATTTTTCTTTTCCTTGAAGTATATTTTTAATTCAGTCTATTAGTGGAAAATTTGTTTTCTTATCTGAAAATATTATTATTTTATCCTTGTTTCCTAAAGATGAATTAAATTAGTACGCTATTCTGGTCTGATGGTTATTTTCCCAAGCACTTCCCTCTAAAGAGTCCAATAATTTCTCACTTCTATTGTTGCTCTTAAGACATGTACTATCAGCCTAATTCTTATTCCTTTATCACTGAAATGTCTTTTCTCTTGGTCAGTTGTGCCACAAATTTATAATATTAAAGTTTGTTTAATTTAGGGATGCTCACCTATGATTAAGGATGCATTTTACTTCCCTTCTCTGTTCATTAGTAAGAAATATGCCATTGTGGAACAACGAAAAAAACTTAAACCATGTGAAAGAATAACTATTACATGCCTTATTTAACTTTATATGACTAGATATTTAATATGTATTTAGTATAGTGTATATGTACATATGCATATATATATCTTACATGTTTTTACTATATCACATTTATTTAAACAAATAAATAGTGGAAATCATAAATAGCTTTTAAATATCTGGTGCTATGTGGACATACTTATTTTGGGGGGTTTTGTAGTTTAATATTATGCCCAGAAGAATTTTTAAAAAATCATCACCCTCATGTAATGCTGTATTAACAAGCCATTAAAACACATTTGATCCACAGCCAAGTTTTGCACTACAGGGTTGGGATATTCTGAATAAGTATTTGTGAGTTGGGTGCTTAGCTAAATCAAACCGTACCACTTGGTGTGGTTGTCCATGATATTTGTCTACTGTTTATCCGAGCACAGTAATCAGCTGTGGAATCTGCAAGGGCAAAATGATGATTAAAAGTTTGGAGAATCAGACCTCTGAGAAAAGATAAAAGGAATTGGTTTTATATAACCTGAAGAATCAGTAACTGAAGAGTTATTTGACCATAGTTTTCATAGTGATGAGGAATGGTCAGTTCATAATGGTAACCAAAGGCCTTCTGTCTCATGAAGCACAGTCAGAGAATATAGTTTTTGAGTCCAATGTGGGAATACAGTTTAGCTATAAATAATGGTCTAAACAATTGTTGACAATTGTTTAATGTTTTAATCAAATTTAGGGCTGGCTCAGAGATCCCTTTATGACTCCATGAGCCACCACCCCCGATTCCCAAGTAGCACGAACTAGGTTTCCGTAGCATTTTGCAAATCACTATTACAACAACAGCTCCAATTCTCCCAATACCCCATGGGCATTTTAGAGTAGGGCATCATATAATTTGTTTCCTTACCATTATTGCCTGGCAACTAGAAGGTGATTAATAGGCTGTGGTCAAATTGAGTTGAATGGATCTGAAATTACTCTATGTGTGTGATAATTACTGTGCACCACATATCATGGGTGACTGATCCAACTTAGGGAGCTGGAGTTTTGCAAAGTCTTCATAAAATAGGTGGCATAGAATTGGTTCTCAAAGGATAAGAATGATGTTTTAAAAAAATTAACCAGTGAAAGTTAATGGAGGGGAAATACGTGTGTTCAGAGGGAACAGACTGAGAAGTGGACAAGTCTTCCTGGTGATGGTCATGTGCACTGGCAAGTACTGGGACAGAAGACTGGACAGCAGGGGCAGGATTATGCAGAAATGTGTGAGGCTAAGGAGTTTGAACGTTACGATACTTATTAATGTTTCCTAAAGTGTGCATGCTATTTAAAATACTCAATCTGAGAGATGTTACTGATTTTTACACGAAAATTGAAAAAAAAAAACCTACAAGTTTTCCTGTTCAACTAATTTGAGAAATGGGTGAGAATGAGTCTGTTAAGTATGATGGGCCAGGTTCTTCTATTGGGAGATTTCTTAAAGTCCTTGAAATGCTAACAAGCATTGTAAATCTCTTAAAAGAAGTTATAGCAGGCAGTTATTCCCAAATGTGCTTAATCACATGGCCCTTTTGTTGTCGAACACATCACCAGCTTGTACCACACAGATAAACCCAAGGCAGAGACAGTGAAGATGAATAACATGATTAAAGTAGTGTTTAACGAAGATTCCTCTGGTGATGGTGCACAGGGCCACTTAAACGGAAAAAGAGTCCTATTACAAGGATACTGCAACTGAGCAGGCAGAGAATAGTAGGTGTTTGAATTAGGATCTTGCAACAGGAACAAGCAAAATAGGCTTGGATGGGAAAGAGACATAAAAGAATTGAACAGATTTGGGAACTGACTGGGTTAAAGGGTAGAATGAAAACTAACTCCAAAATTTCAACCCTGGGTGGCTGGAAGAATGGTGGCGCCATTGACAGAAAGAGGGAATCCAGCCAGCGAATACATTTAGTTCTGTGTGTGAGGTGATAGCAGGGAATTAACTACAACATTTCACAGACTCACATGGTCATAAAAGACCTCACAGGGCTTCCAGTTCATGTTCCTGCAGGCTAGTAAGCCTACGGTTACCTACTTCAAATGGTCAGGGACCTTTATACATTATTCTCTGAAAAAAAAAAAAAAGAGGACTGTAAAATATTGCCCTGAGTAAGATTTTGCCATGTCCTCCAAACTAACATAATTTTCTCCAATTAGTCAAGGTCCTCTGTTTGTTATTCAGGATGAAGAGTGAGTTGTTACTTTTTACATACAAACTTTTGATTAAAATGTGTGGTAGTTATCATTTTTCAGTCTTCTCCCTTTCTGGAATCATGGAATTTCACGAATCTTTTATAAGTTGGCATTGACAGGTGGTGATTAAAAAGTGAGTCATATATAGGTTGTAATTATTGAACAACATACTAAATAAGCTAATAAATGAAAATGTGTTGGGAATGAACACTGATAATGCAAGCGCTTCTCTTGGTTCAGGAAATTCACACCATTTCCATTAGAGTTTTATGAAAATATGGTCCTGTATCTTTGTCACTGGTGATTTAGAGTATAAAAGTTTCTGTACCTAAGATAGCAACAGATACATTCCCCATAAGTTATAGTAATCAGAGACATTTAATATACTTCCTAATGAGATCTTCTGGGCTCACACACCATAAGAATGACTACAAAATAATTACATAGTCCATTCATTTTTTAAGTATTTGAAGTGTTATTGAATACTAGCCACATGAAACAACAATGATGGTAAGAATAAGTAAACTAGATGAATAAATGTTTTATGTATACCTACAAAGTTCACTATTTTAACGCATGATCTTGAATGTGCTCCCAATTGACTAGAAAGTTTACTGAAACTGACCAAATCGAAATCAATCACTTATTCTGCGTCCCCAAAGAGAAAGCATATAAAGAAAACACAAAAGCTAGGACATAATTCCCTATTTGAGTACTCAGTCAGTAGTTAAGATTTTGAAATAAGTTCTGATTTAAAAATGTGTATATAATTGGAAGCAGTTTGAATAAATGATCATTCTCTTTTTATAAAAGGGGGAGCTATCTTACTAATTTTCACTATTTTGGGGGTAGGATTCGTAGTTACCTCAGACCTACATTTGTGGGTATATCTTGCACTTTGCATCTTTTCTGACTTTTTCTCTTTTCTTTCTTCTATATCACAACTGTGGGTTATGTGTCAGTTTTATCCAGAATCAAAACCAGTGAAAGCCTGGTTGGATGCAGTTGGAGGGATGTCATCTGATACGTGTGAGACCACAGAGTCTCAGGAGCCTAGGCAAGCATCATGCTTCAACTTTCCACCTTTGCTCCACAATGAGTGGCCCATGTGTTTAACTAGACTTCTTACCTGGTTTCTGGCTCTTATTACATCCCACCTTTGGCCTGAGGCCCATTTCTGAAATCCCAGCTAGTTATCTAAGGTTCTGAACTCTTGATTGATACCCACCAAACCCTTCTCTCTCCAGGTAAATATGTGTCCTCTATCCCAGCGGTTCCCAACCTTTTTGGCACCAGAGACTGGTTTCACGGAAGACATTTTTTCCATGGACTGGGGTGGGGAGGGGGAATGATTTCCAGATGATTCAAGTGCATTACACTTATTGTGCAGTCAAACCTCTCTGCTAATGATAATCCGTGTTTGCAGCTGCTCCCCAGTGCTAGCATCACTGGCTCAGCTCCACCTCAGCTCATCATGCATGAGATTCTCATAAGCACACAACCTAAATCCCTCATGTGCACAGTTTACAGTAGGTTTTATGCTCGTATGAGAATCTAATGCAGCTGCTGATCTGACAGGAGGTGGAGCTTATGAGGTGATGGAAGTGATGGGGAGTGGCTGTAAATACAGATGAAGCTTCACTCCCTTCCCCTGCTCACCTCCTGCTGTGTGGCCCAGTTCCTAACAGGCCGCCAACTGGTACCTGTCCACAGCCTGGGGGCTGGGACTGCAGCTCCATCCGTTTGATCAACTCATATGGATTGTCTTGGCTTAAAACTGTCATATACCTGACTCAAAAAAATCAGTCCTTTTTAGAGGCTACTGTGTGAAGCCTACCATATTCACTCAGACCACGTTCCTTAATTCAACTAACCTGTGTAATGGAGGACCCACCGTGAGTCCTCCAAATACGAAAGTCAGCCAGGTCCAAAACGGTTAGAAGATTTGGAATGTTCCTAACACAAATAAATGATAAATATTTGAGATGAAGGATATCCCAGTTACCCAGATTTGATCATTACACATTGTATTCTTGTATCAAAATACCATGTGTCCCATAAATATGCACAACTCTTATGTATCCATAAAAATTGAAGATAAAAATATTAAAAAATCAAGTTTGTTGGGTCTAATAAAATATATTCTAGATCTTCCCCTCCCAATGGAAAAGAGAACATTTGAAGGCTGAATTACAATAGAATCTTCACAAGTTGCACTGTTTTAAGAAATGTGTCTTGGTGGCAAAGAAGACATTAGAAAAAAGTACCCTTATACTCTGGCTCTCTGTGGTGCTCAGCTTTATAACTTTGGTTCCAAGATTTAAATTTTCTAATCTGACATTCCTTTATAGTATAACACAAATATCATGCAAAGGCATTCTGGAGAATGGCAGAAAAGTGAGCAAAGCCAGAGTAATCACATTTGAAAAGGTCCGTGGAAGTAAACGATAGAGAAAACTGAAAGCTGCAGAGAGCACGTGATTACCCAGGGAGTACTTGGAATTTTGCCATTCTGAAGGCAGAGTGAGAAATGGACCTGGGCAGGTCTGCCCTGCAAAGTCTAGTTGGGACACCTTAACTCTGGGTCCAGATGACAGTGCAGTTCCTTTGAAAGTTAAGTAGAAGAAAACCATGCCCTCTTTTCCATGAAGAAAGATTTTCGGCTCAGCAGTTCTTTACAGTATAAAAATTGTGCTCATGGACACACACATAGACACTCTGCAAAACACAGCAAGCTATTGCACTTCAGTCTCCTCTGATTAGGCCAGTTCAATGACACAGAAAAATGCTGCTAAATCAACTCGATTGAGGAGCAAAACCCATGGAGGCCTCTAGGAACAAAAAATGATGCATTTTTTTCATCAACTTGCTTCGTATCATCACTCTATCTCCTTGTTTTGCTCCCTATGTCTGTAGTTCAAATGAGAGGCTTGCTTTCTTTATATAGAAAAGGAGGAGGGGGAACATTTAGGAAGAAGTCAGTTTGCAGCCAACAAGATTTTTACAATCCCAAGGCCAGTCTTTGCATAACCTCTCACTTGTGCCCAGTAACATGCAAAAGAACAGGAACTTGTGACAGAGTCCAGTCCTGGGTGATACATGAAGCCCCTTTACCAGAGGGTTAGCGGACAGGGTGACAACAGGGCAAAAGGAAAGGTTTGCTACTGTGAGACTGTTAGGGGAGGACTGGGTGATATTTTAAGACTTGGGAAAGTGTGAAGAAAGACTCTGTTTCTCCCATTTCTTCTCCCTCTGTCACTCGCTCTTTTATATCTTCTTTTCCTTGCTTTGGGTTTGGGGGAGCAGTATAAAGATTCGATGGTACCGATATTGCAGACTTGGAAGTTAGTGCTCAGCAAATATGATGTCTTTTACAAAATTTACCCAGGAAAAAAGACAAAGATCACCTGGCAGAGACAGCTGAACCTGAATATCTGTGGTCAGTTTTAACTGCAGTTTCTGATTAATTCATCTATGTAAACATATTTTTATTTTCAAGTGTCAAGGTCATTCTTCAGTTTTAACTTTGACTTTTGGGTAAATTGTAGACAGTAATGTGTTACTGGAAAATAGTATGGAAAACTAACTTCTTTTTTTTCAAATTAAATGGTGTTTCTCCATTAGCTCACATTGTTATTTATGAGATGGTTTATTTTTAATGTGTTTTATCATTATCAAGCTGTACTAGGCACTGGCTACTAACAATCTAACAGTAAATCATTCTGTCACTTTCTACCCACTCCATCCTATGTTGATCTATAAGCAAACCCTTACATATACTTAAAAAAAAAAAAAAAAACTAGGAATTCAGCAAAAATTTTGGCAGAAAAAAAAAGACATTATATGGTGATAAAATATTCCTTAGTTACATGCTCACAGTTTAAACTTTTACATACTCTCCATTACATATGTGAGCTTTTCCTTTAAAATATCTTCCTGAAAGTTTTATAGTAAAAACTGAAGAACGTATCATTGAACCTGATTCTCCACCCCAGGATCCAAGTACTAGGAAGAAAATGTATTCTAAAGCACATAAAGAAATGGTATTGTAATATTTTTAAAAACTCTATTCTTTTTTGTTTTATTTGTTCTTCCAATTTAGATCTCTGTGTTACAGTTTGTTTTAGATCATGATTTTTAAACTATTGTTATTATTAATGTCTGAAGAACTGCTTGGCAGATCTGCAATTGAGACTTGGTTTTAGTAGACGTGTGTCCTGGTGGCCTTGTTTTGGTATTCATAAATATTACAGCCAGACTTTTAATAGACATTCTAAACGAAAATAGAACTCAACTGCTAAAATTTAATTTTCTGTGTAAAATAAAAGAAGTAGTAAGAGACTAAAACATTGGCTGGGGCTTGGGGTTCATTTGGGGAGTTCCCATAGGCTATA
The DNA here is from genome assembly GCA_963574885.1 of Lepilemur ruficaudatus. NCBI lineage: Eukaryota > Metazoa > Chordata > Mammalia > Primates > Lepilemuridae > Lepilemur > Lepilemur ruficaudatus. The sequence goes on from CAUYRT010053361.1 coordinate 33,221, forward strand.
TATCACCATGTGTGGCTTTCATTTTCTTGGTGTAAATTGATTTAATGTGCAACATTATTAGATTAATCAAGTCCCTTTGGAAGAAATGATCTTGCAAAAGGGATTTTGTTTAACCCTGCTCCTCTGCTCCACCTTGACCTTGGCAGTAGTTTTGGATCATTAAGAGAAGAATGGGGAAAAGGCTAGGGGTATAGCCGGCAGTGGCTCCTGTTTGTACTAAGGACACAGGTCTCTACCCACCTTTGCCCATGGAAAGATGAAAAGTCTTTGAAATACCATGCCTCATGAATTCACGTAAAAGGATTCATTGCTTCCTTTCGTTCTTGGATTGGATTTCTTTCTTTTCTGTATATTCTGTAATAATACAGTTGAAAATCTTGCCCAGTCTTGTACTCATGAATGAAATCTTAGGCTCAAGTGATCCTCCTGCCTCAGTTTCCCAATTTGAGGAGCAAAAACTTAGGAATGAGAGAGAAATAAAGATGGGGATTTGTACAGTGAATTGATATATTTGATTTTTCTATGTGGTAGTTTTGGTTTCTTTCTTTATACATTTATCTGTTTCAAATTAAAATTTATTTTTAAAAGTTTCCTTTCTGAAAAAAAGTTTTAGGTCACTTTCTCAGAACCAAGATACTGGCGCATTTTCTCTAGGATCTTAAACTTGTAGGTTCCCTGGAATTTATATTTAAAATCCCCTAGGTTTAGTGCTAGATGGAACACAAAGTTGGTCTTATTCAAGCAAACGATTAATCAACCTATTAATGAACTAATTCTAAGAGAATAGTTATTCTTTAAAGAAAATGAAGGAAAGGTATAAAAATAATTTTGTATACGTAAATAATTTATGAGATTATAAGGATGGATTAAAAGTTGTCCACCCATCAAAGGATATTTATTTTAGATGATACTTCTTTATTTTAAAGTAAATTGAACAAAAAGTTCAGAGTAACATTAAGGTTTATCATGATTAATAATTTATCTGTGAACCCTGATGCTTACTTTTCAGAACATAGTTGTTTCTTGCAGATGTTGCAGAAAGGATAAAGAAGTCTGTATATATAACCTGTTTTTCTATATTTTTCTTTTTCCTGGATGATATAGCATATAATTCATGATCTAAGGAACAAGTGAAAAGTCTAGCTGTCTGTTTTGTGGCTCCTTGGGTTAAAATCAAGTTCTCTAAAATTGCTTTCGTGAAGGGTGGCGTTCTGTTTTTTTTGAGGTGAGGCATGGGACGGGGTGGTGGCTGGTTAATATTTCAAAAAGGTAGCAATTACCTGATAACGGAAAGCGACGTGGACTGTGTCTTGTTACCTCTCATTCCGGAGGTGCCAAATCTGCCGTGGACATCACCGTCATTACGGCTTCTGTCGGCTGAGGTCACCTTGGTTCATGTGTTTTATACATTGCTGGGCTTCTCCTTATTACTTGCCAAACAAACCTTTTTATTTTTGCACACGTTTATGTTGATTTTGTGGTTTCTGAAATTGGATTCTGGCTCCTGGAGGCCCAAGTTTCCACAGCAACTGGAGGCCTTATCTGCTACTGGTTCTTGGCAGGCAGACAACCAGGTCTTTCAGTTTACTTTGGATTTTTTTTTTTGCTTTTTTTTTTTTTAAAGTTTCTTCTTCTCTCCTATTTTTCCTACACCCTGTCATTTAGGCATCACATAATTAATTGCGTACATCCTGTGCCACATGCAATTGACACAGCTTTGAAGTCCCAATAGATCATTTTATAGAGCGGTGGGTGCCATTTTAAAAGGAAAAGAAAAGCTAAGACCTGGCGCCAGGGCATGGCTGTGTAGATTTGAACATATCCTTCTCCAGGTATGATAAAGAGACCTGGGCACCTTCTGTTTGTTTTTCCGCATTTCCTTTCCAAACTGGTCTTTTCAATATATAGGAAAGACCTCAGGACTGAGTTTGTTATTTTTCTCTCTGGAGCTAATTCCTTTTCCAAAACCAGCATGAACTGCCTCATTTGGTGCTGAGGTGAGGTTTACTTTTTTCTTTCAAATTGGAAAAAAAAAAAAAGAAAAAGAAAAGGTCTGATTTAGCATCATGTCATTTAGTGGCTGCTACTGATCCAGCAGGAACGGAAAAAACAACAGCCAAACAAGAAAAAAAGTACCAATTCCGTTATTTAGAGACTATTAAAGTTCAGTGACAATAAATGATCTCATCATCTTCTAACGTTTTATAAAAAAATAAATGTAATCATTCTTTCAGTGAAAAGAATAAATTTATTGAGATCAACTCTCAGTCTTTATGAAAAAGATATAGTTTCTTTGGAAAGCAGAAACTGTATGTGTTGAGAAAAATAGACTTTTCTGTTCAAAATTTCATTAGCTTTCATGTTTGTTTATGGGGGGAAAGTATATGAATATATTTCATTGATAGTTTTGGTCATTTCTTTAAGGAGAAGCACTCAATGATGTCTCTAGAAAAAAATCAACCCCCACTTACTTTGGGAAGTAAATGTTCCCTGATTCTTTTTTGGTATAGGTAAAGTTTAACATAGCTAGAATTTAATCTTCTGTACCTCTAAATCTTTGTTTTCATATCTTCTTTTTTCTAATAGTAGTTTTGAACTTCTCTCCTTTTTCTCTTTCATGGTACACCAGGTACGCTCACAGCCCACCCTGAGGGTGGCTCCACAGGTAGACTCTTTCCATTTCCTGACATTTTCCAAACATGTCCCATATCCAAACTTATTTGCTCAGTGTTCCATTGCCTCAGGGAATTTCTTCTCCTTGCCAGAGAAAATACGAGGGACAAATTATTACTTATTAGCATTTGGCCTTGGCAAGTTATTAAAATTCTCAGAGTTTCAGTCCCCTTCTATAAGCAGAAAGAAGTAACAGATCACACCTCAGAGTGCACTCATCAGCATGAATCACCCTAATGCTCATAAAGTGTGTAGAGCATTGTCTAGAGTATTGTTTGTGATATTCAGTGCAATACTGATGAAATTACTGTTAAGAGTTAAACATATAGTTCTTTAATATGTGTTAGGCATTACTCTAAATACGTTATCTCTAAAACTCATTTGCTCCCAGCAACAGCCCTAGGAGCTAGAGACTCTTAAGATCTATGATTTAATCCGGTATCAGTCTTATTATAATCATGTAGAGCATTTCTAAAAATCATTATAACTCAGATAACTGATTGGTTTTGGGATTCAGGCATCATGAAAAAGCCCAATAGACGTAAGTATTATGAACACCCAGCACAAATATGCCATCGCCCAGTGAATACGTACCAATTTCCATTACAGTAAAGCATCACTATAGAATAGTTATAGTATACATTTAAGCAGAGGACTAAGAGAAGTAGTTCTTGGTGGCTCCATCCACTTAAAGTGTTCCAGTTAAGTGTCTTTTTCATCTCACATAAATACCTCCTTTTCCACAATCTGATTTCCTTTATTTCTACACTGATTAAAAAATAAATAACTTCCCCCCTAGCTCATGGAAGATCCAAACAAAAGAAGGTGAGAAATGCTGTGCGTGCAAAGATAGAAAAGGCAGAAATACACACAGTGGGTTTTGTTAGACAAAACCACGTCTCTTCGACATAATCATTCAGTGCCCTAAGGTGATGCATAAAACGACATGTCTGTGATGGTGGATAAGGCTCCTACCTTGATGATTCAGAGCTGGGATTCTAGACAAGCAATACTTTTAAATGCAAAGCTTCGATTCTCAAAGCCAATTGGTGCTGTTTGTCTTTGCACACACAGGTGTGTGTGGATGTGTTTCTTCATCTAAATTGGAACATCTATTAGTTTTGAAGAATGAATGACACTCCTAGTGTCATTCATGCTCATTCTCCCTTATTTCTAATTGTCTGGTTGTCACCTGTATCTAATCTGTGGGCCTAAAACATAAAAGCTTTCCTATTTTACCTGTTTTTCTCCCACCCATAGCATTCAATCCATCAGCAACTCCTGCTGTTACTTTGCCCCGAAAACATTCTATATCCAGACATTTCTCACCAGATGTGCTGTCGTCATCCCAATTTAACCCACTAATATCTTTAACTTGATTGCTAAAACAGCCTCCCAACTTGCCTTTGCATTTCCACTCTTTCTTTCTGCAGTTTGTTTTCCCCGTGGAAATCACAGCTCTCGTTAAAAATGTGAATTATACAGTGCTACTCCATGCATTAGATCTTGGTGGAGCATCATCGACAAGCCAAGCTCTTTTTAGGCTCTGAGGACAGAGCAATAAACAAAACATTCCTTTACCATTTATATTACAGTGGGGGCAGACAGGCACAAGAACACATGGGTATACAGTATAATGTTAGGTTGTGATAAGTCATATGAAAACACAGAGCAAGGGGATGGAGAGTGATTGACAGAAAAGAGGGTGCTATTTCGGAAAGGGTATTCAGAGAAAGTCAATGCTTCACACTTCAGTGGGAATTAAATCCAGACTCCTAATTATGCCTCACATGTTCCTACTCAAGTTTGCATCTACCACCCTCCCTGACCCATCTCATTGTTACCTCTTCCTATGAGCTGTGATTCAAACACACTAACCTTTTTTATTTTCCTGAAGCTCCAAGAAACTTATTCTCTCCTCAGGTCTTTTCTATTTGCTGTATCTTCTGCCTGAAATGCTGTTGCTCCCCAAGCTCATCACATGGCTGGATCTTTCGGCTCACACCTTTTTAGAAAAGCCCTTTATCTAAGATACCTTACCCTCAATCCACCCCTCCAACACCCATCCATTCGAATAATCTCCTTTATTATGTTTATGTCATTTTATGTATTTATGTACTTACATATGTATTTTTTCATAGAATACCAGATGTATTCTCCATTACTTCTCTTATAAAGTGGAAAGTAATTCATTGATTAATTTATTCAAGAAATTTTCATCAAGCCCTAACTGTGTATCAGGCAATTCAAGAGGTCCTAGGAATACGATGATAAATAAAATGATAATAAGCCCTTGCCATCAGATTGTTTTCTAGAGACAGAAAAGTATGGAAGAGTAAAGGAGAGTCAGAGAATTATAAAGGCAGTGGTAACATGGTTTAATAAGCACTAAAACATAGTGTTTGCAGGATGTTACAGGCAATCACCATCTTTCTGGATCAGGAACAGGTAAAGGAGAACATGCTACCTAAGCAGAAACCAGGAATGCAAATACGTTACTCAGGTAGGATTTGGGGAAGCAGTTTCAGGTAGAGGGACTAGTATTTCTAAATCCTCCAAACCCAAATGTAAGGGAGTACAAGTTATCCTGGGAACACTACAGTTAGTTCAGAAGGACTGGAACAGAGAGGATAGGAAGGCTTCGGCAGTACATGAGTCAATGAGCTCAGTGAGGAAGGTCCTTTGATGCCACGCTGCCCAAGGAAAGACATGGTCAGATTTGTATTTTGGAGATTAATCAACAAAGAATAGCTTGAAAGAAGAAAGTTCTAGATGCATGCAAAGCCATGAAGATACAGGAAACTAATCCAGGTGAAGATCAGAATCAACTAGGAAAGTGGCTGTGAGGAAGGAAAGGAATGTATAAAAGCAAGAACTATTTAGGAAGTATAATGATGTTCCTTGGATATGAGAAAGCAAGAATCTTGAGGGTTAGAGTCCTGGTTGCATGGTGTCCATTCTATTTATATATTAAGGGATTCTTTTAAGAATCGTATTAGATAATGCATACTAATATTGGTTTTATTAAACCAAATGCTATCTTAAAACAGGTAAAAAGTTGCAGGGCTATCTACAATGTAGGACTTTCATTGTGTTAATGAAAGAAAGTATCCTGATGTTAAAACCTGAAAAGTGATTGTGACATTCCATTTGAAAAGACTTTTTCAATGTGAAAATATTTAAACATAACCATCCTCAATCAAATATAAATACTTGGTTCTTAAGCAATGTGCAAAACAGCTAACTATATTTTAATCCTTGTCTTTATTAAATCTCTTAGAGGTGGGAGGATCAGGGATGATGTCAAGTTTTAACATCATTTTTGATGCCATAATTTATAACAGGTTTATGGAAAGGAAGCCATGGATTCCAATTTGGGTTGACAAATAATTTAGTGTTCAAGCTGCAATACTTTGAAGTTGAGAAGGTGTGCCATTTATAGTAACATGAGGACAACTGGTACAGCTACACTTGGATATGGGATCATCCTAGTGGGAAGTTCATCACAGTACATAAAGTAAGATAACATTTTTAAGTTGTTTAACATCTGTGAGGGTTAATTTTATGCATGAACTTGACTGGGCTACATGGTACTCAGATATGTGGTACTACTATTTCTGGGTGTTTTTGTGTGGGTACTTCTGGATGAGATTAACATTTGAATTAGTAAACTGATTAGAGCAGATTTCCCTCCCAGTGTGAGTGGTCCTCATCCAAGCTGTGAAGGCATGAATGAAATGAAAGGCAAGTAAGAAAGATTCCCTCTGCCTGTCTTTCGGTTGGGACATAGGTCTTCTCCTGACTTTGGACTCAGACTTGGACTGAAGCTCACACCCTTGGCTCTCCTACCTTTCAGGTCTTCAGACTCGGACTGGACTATACTATCAGCTCTCCTGAGCCTTGGCTTCCCAGCCTCCATGATCACAAGAGCAATTTCTTGTAATACATCTCTTCCTAAACATTTCATTGGTTTTGTTTCTCTGAGGAACCCTGACCAATGTGACAACTTGCCTTGTACCAATAAATACCTTGTACCAGTAAATACTATGTGAATCAAAATAGCTGTCACTAAATAGCTGCATCTCTCCTGGGTATAACTCTAACAGTGGAATTGCTGGATCACAGAATAGGTGTATATTTGGAACTTATGACAAGTTTTCTGAAATAGTCATACCATTTTAAATTCCCAGCAGTCCTGCATGATAGTTTGTTTCTCCATAGCCTTGCCACACTTGGTTATGTCAGTTTTTTCAATTTATTGATTTTTATGGATATACAGTAAAATCTCAATGTTGACTGAAGCTGTATTTCCATGATGTGGACCACTTTCATATGCTAATTGGTCATTCCAATAACTTCTATGTTAAAATAATTGGCTTTGGAATCAAATAGATTAAAATAAAATCTCTGTCTTTAATGTTCTTCTCTATGAAACAGGAACAGGACTTGTATTTATCTCATAAATTTTCTTATTAAATTAATAAATATGAAATGTCTAGTACATGACACATGGAAACTGTATAACAAATGCTAGCTATTATTATTAAACCAGGAACCAAGGATAAAACATATTTAACTAGTAGAAATACCATTATTCAAGAACCTCATGTATCTAATGTCTGGAAAAAATGTTAATGACTTGCATTTGTTTTTATTTCCCCAGAAAAGGAAAATAAGAGCATGAGCTCTGAGAATGTCAGTCAAAATAGCTCTGCTTTGTTTGTGAGTACTACTACTTCTTAACTGTTTACCTTTGAGCAACATACTTAACCAAATTACATCTAGCCCGTGAAGTTATGAGAATTAAATGAGGTAATACATATGAGTTTATCTTTTGGCAATTGCAGTAAACATGCACTGCCTGGTTACTGGTACACACCAACGCCTGTGCTCAGAGTCACGGATATTCTATTGATGAGGATGGAGTCAACTTTATACAGCCAAGTAGTTCTTAATTTCTTCCTGCCTCTCACTCCCCACCTCCAATCCCATTAGCTCTAGCTTGTATTTCCCTCCATCTCCACTGCTTCTTCTTGATCTTAACCAACATTTTATTTCACTGAATGAGTAGAAATAGCATGAAAATGTGTCTAGTTTCTTCCATATTTGGGCCCCAACAGTTTATCCTAAAACTCTCTAATGTCTTCCTTTTTAATTGTCCTATAATAATCATACATATTCATTAGGCATAACGTTTTCATACATGTAATGTATACTGATCAGATCGGTGTAATTAGTATAGCCATCACCTCAAATATTTATCTTTTCTTTTCATTGGGAACATTCAATATCCTCCATCTACCTATTTGAAACTAAATAAGACAGTATTAACTATATTTCCCCTACAGCGGTACAGAACAATGCTTTCTTGTTGTACTTAGCCTAAAAACCCCAACCTCTTACCCTGGCCCAAAAAAGACCTTTAGGAACAGGTCTTCAATTCCCTTTTCAATGTCATCTTATTCTACACTCTCCTTTTCTAACCATGTTTTGACAGCACTGACTTTATTTTGATGCTTCTTAAACACATTAAACTCATCCCAGACTTAGGGGCTTTGTTCTTTCTGTTTCCTCTGACGGGAACTCTCTTCTCTGAAATTCACAATTGGCTTACCCTTCCACGTTAACCCTGTCTCAGAAGACATGTTGCCTCCTTAGAGAAGTCTTCCCGAAATACCTGAAAAGAAGCAATCGTTCTCAGTCCCCTGCTTCCTCCTTACCTGCCAACATTATGGAAAGGGCACGGCTAACGCATCTTAGGGATAGATCTGTTCTCGTTTCCATAATTTTGGTGAAAGCTATTCCTATCAAGGAGTAAGTAGGTGTGAATTACTTGTATCCACCAGATACACTGGTGATTGGCATGTGTGCATGTGCATGTGCGTATGTGTGTATATATGTTATACTTTCACATTTAAGGACTTTCCAACCACTAAGTAAGGTCAGTCGTACAAGGTATATCAGTACGATTCAATTTTATTAACTTTGGCATATGGATGTTTAGCACGTGGCCATATGTTTCTCACAAAATGTAACTTATAATCTGTGCATTATAACTAAACAACACACATCGTTGCAATAATTTCTTCCCAGCAACAGTCCATATCCCATTTCTTTCTCAGAGGGTCTGCTTTTATTTCTATTTCCACCCGAGGTTCACTTGTCTCTAGCAACACCTCTTTTTTTTTCTAAACAACCTGGAAATATGGGGTGTTATCCTGAGGCTGAAATAGTCCATATTTTTCTTCCACGAAACACTGAGTGGCAACAATCTGTGATTGTCTCTCTTTTCCAACTCTAGCCTTGAGCCAGGATCAAAATCTTCATGAATAATTCACAAATAATTAAATTCTTTAGGTTTTGTTCTTATTCACAGGAGCAAAGTAATTGTGGTCTCCTTATGGATTAGATTATCCATAAAGGTTATGATTTAAGCAGTCTCTTTTCAGATGTGATTCCTTTGAATGTGTGGCCTGATAGGACTCTGGGCAGCACAAGATCTGTGTTTTCTCTGTAAATAAAAGCCTACAAAATTTCAACAAGTCAGCCCTTGTATGCCACACGGAGAGATTGATGACAAACCACATTATATTTTCCCTTAATGCAACAGTCCACAATCACAAGTGCACATTCTTAAAACATTGACTTAATTTTTATTCAAAGCTTATGAGATGTTAGATGAGTCCTTTTTCTTTACAAGAGCTCAACCTTCACACAGGACAACTCTCTCAGTGTACATTATTACTGTTTTATAAGATCTTCCAATAGCGGGAAAATTTTCAAAATAAAAAGTTAGTATTTTACTTTAATCAAAGCAAAAATAACACAGACAGTCAACTATCTACCTGTGTACACACCACTCAGCACACACACACACAAATATTTGCATTGTGCCTCTTTGAACTCACAAATGGAGATTAAAAAAAGCAAGGGTAAAGAGTTTAAAAGATAAGTGTATAGACAATTACATTCAAAAGAAAATATTATTAGCAAATTTGGAGTATCAAGTGTGAAAAGGATCTATGTCTCCTTTTATATAGCAGTGTTTTAATTTGTGTTGTCAGTTTCCAATAATGTGTCCCAACTTGGTCAACCACTCATATCTTCGTAAAAGTGACACGTACTCTTCCCTAATCATTAAGCCTTTACCCAACCTTTGTATTCACAAGATCAACCAATGCATTTACAAATGACACCTATAACCAAAGAAAATTTTGAAACTGTTGTCAAAGTTATCTTTATATTTTATTTTCTATATTTCTGAAATTAAATTATTAACGTTGGAAAATTAGTGATTCAGGGTTCTGGAAATCTATCTCTATTAAGAGTTATCTTTAGGGTGAATGTAGGCTTTGGAGTATGTCTACACAAAATATATCCCACACTGTCCTACCAAGGTTCCCAGAATTTCTACTTTTTTGTACTATTTTTCAGTTTTTATCCTGTTTTTGTGTGTTAGAGCACCATCAACTCAAAAGGTAACTGAGTAGTTCTACTGATGTCCTGGCATGGATTCCTTTATCAGATTAGTCATATCTGAGTGAAGAAAAACACTGAAGGAATTTAAAATATATGGGAGAGATGCTTTAATTATGGAAAACATGATTCTGAAACTGGAAAAACCTGGAGTCCGGTAGTTGATGGGGTATACATATAGATACAGATAATAGGATATAAGATAGGATATAGGATAATAGGATATAGATAATAGATGTAGATGCCACAGATGTGGTCATGGGTGTAGACAGAAACACCGAGGTGCAGATGCAGACACACAGCCAGGAGGACTCTCTGTGTGTGGAGGGCTGGTGGGTGGTGAGGAGAAGGAGGCAGATATTAACAACTGCAGCAATGTCTGCCCAGCAGGGACCCTGAAGAGATCTAGAAAATTTAAAGATACATTAACATACTTCACTCGCCTGCCCAGTCTGTTACGTAGAGTTAGATTCTCTTCATAGACAAACAGATCATAAAATTATTATTGTGATTCTGGGTTGTAACTATTATGATCGAGTTAAAAATACATCACTGTGGCTTATTACAGTTTCTTGATTTCGTTCTACATGACTATTTCCCAGAATGTCCTCTCTTGCAATATTTTTAAAGAAATCAACTCTCAAACTTTACAAAATCTCTCGCCTCATATTTTCTTAAAATGAACCATGTTGAATTTGTTGAGAAAAATGCTAGATGTCCCACAGAAAACTAAAAAAGTAAATAAATAACCCAGAAAAATGTATTCTATTTTCCACAAAGCTGCTCTGTTCTTACATAGTAATGGAATATTAACAGTGGTGTCATAAATTTTGGAGCGTCACTGGCAGGATTTGAATCCAGGATTCACCATTTGCTAGTTATGTGATGGTGGGCAAGTGATATCATTTCCATTTACCTCCGTTTTCTTGTGTGTCTTAGGGAGATGATGATACCCATTTCATAGGAACTGTCACTATGAATAACTGAGTTAATATTAGTAAACTGTTTGCTATAGTCCCTTCCACCTAGTGAGGACCACTTCAGTGTTTGTTGAAGAAACTGCAGCACCTTCTAGACACCCAGAGTGAGAAAACAGAAAGCTGACAGCTCTTTCTAGACTCTTCTTTCTAAATTATCTTCCATATCTAATGGAAGTAACTCATACAGTTACTTTCTCTTCTCTGTTTCACTTCTATTGCATTAGTTCAGGCATCTATTTTAATACTATAGATGAAAAATAATGCTCCATTATTTTTCATCTATAGTATTAAAATCATCTTCCAATAGGTCTATCTGTCTCCAACCTCACCCACCATAGTCTTTAATAATCTTTCTACCAGTGTGCTCTTCCTACAAGAAACATCTTACTGTTTAGAGTTGATTCCGTCTTGGTCAGTAGCATAACCCTGATTCTCAGCACAGGGCTTGGCATGTGTCAGTGTAAACACACAATACATGTTTGCTGTAAGTACCAAAGGATAAGCTCTTCTCTAAGTGCGTTTCGCGGATTGCCTCATTTAATTCTCACAACTTCATGGGCTAGATTCTATCATTTGCCACATTTTATATAGAAAAAAACAAAAGTTAAGTAAATTGGTTTAGTAATTTGCTGGAAGTTAAACAGTCAGGAAGTGTAGTGGCCCTGGGAAGCAGGGCAGAGGTAGCTTGGCTGACTTCTTTAGAGCTCATTCTCTAATTTTCTATTTCTGGAAAGAAGAATAAATGCACGCCATTAATGTGTTTTCTATGTGACAGTGTCTGAAGTCACTTTTGGTCATCACCACGTGGGAGATGCTACTGGTATCTAGCGGATTGAAGCCAAGGATGCTTCTAAACACTTGTCTATCAGTGGGCAGGACACCCCCACAGCAAAGAATGATCACACCCAAATTTCCATAGTTCTGTAGTTAAGAAACCTTGTTCTATGAATGTGAATCTCTCAGATACCAATAAACAGTCTACTAAAAGTCACACTATGAATACTGTCCCATCACCTGCCATTTGGTATTTTTCCAGGCTTACTTATTTTATATTTGTGATATGCTGTGACCATCGAGTCACCAGCTAAATGTCTAATATCTAGAGTAATATTTGTCTATTTATGATTTTCAGATACAACTCTTCATTTGAATACTCTCTTAAAATTATTTTGTCAGTTTTCTGACAATTTAAGAATATATTGTGTAGACTCTGAATGTATTTCAATCCAAAAAACTGTATTTGATTTTTTTCCTGAAATTGCTTTGTAACCAATGTTCTCAACTATTTGAGCCCAAAGTTGTAAACTAAGCATGCGAGTTTTTGAAAGAAATTATGAATATATTCGAACATTTTTCAAAAATTGAAACCCTCTATTGCTCAGACTGGTCTAATCTGGGACCCCACCTGCAGACAGCTTTGTTATTGTGGAAGAGCCTTACAGAAAAGGTCGGGGGACAGGGTTCCTGCTCCAACTTTCTGGGGAGTCCTGAGGGGAGTCAGAGGAAGGAAAGATCTGGTTGCGCTTCTCCCCCCGCCCCCCGAAAAGAAGGGAGACTAAAAAGCAATAAAGCAGAAGGCATTTCCTACAGGTAGCCTTAAATCATTCAACACGGAGGTCTTTGGGGAGCTACCCGGTTCCTCTTTCCTTTCCAGAATGAGCTTTCTGGCTAAACGCTACTCATCCACCGCTGAGTGTCTTCACCTGGCTCTCCAAGGGCTTTTATACCGACCTATCCCGGCATAACAGCATCCCCACTTCTTCAGAAATGGGCCTTGCCCCATGCATCACACTCAAAGAGTCTTTCAATTGCTCCCCAGCGGCGGAGGCTGAGGGCTATGTTTTGTTTGTGATAATGTGCTAATCTCCAAGACCCAACATAAATTCTCTTCTTGCATTGTCATTTGTCAAAGTCGCAATAAGGGGCTGGAGGAAAAAAAATGGGTTGGGGGGGGAGAAAAAAGAAGCCGGGAGTGGTGGGGGGAAGGGAGGGAAGTAATGACAGAAAGAAAACTTGGCCTTAGTTTTGTTTTCCCCTCGTGCAGAACTTTCCCCTCCCTTCTTCTTAATCTGTAAAACATCTGACAGTGCAGAGGGCACTGCAAACACAAATAAATAAATAACCCTCCATGATTCTCCCCTTACGGTTTTTCTGTTGGGTCAACATTTTAGACAGACAGCTATAAACACACGGTAATGAAGATAATTTACACAGAATTTTCAGAATTGATACTGGAAGTTTTGTGAACCTGTGTTCTCCACCGTTTTATCACTTGCTCCAGTGATATCAAGCTGAGAGCTGTGTGGCTGTCTGAGGATACTCCATCGGCAGCGATTCAACAAACGTGATACCACACGTGCGGCTCTAAGACTGATGCTTTCCTTACGATTTGCCTTTTACAAGTTCTCCTGGGTTTGCTACAACAAAAGTGTTTAGGGCAATGATGCTAAACACGGTGGGGTTCTCTCCCATTGGTATTAACTCAGAGAAACAGAACAAATGTGGGGTTTTTGTTGTTGCTGTTTAATAGCTCTATTGAGGCATCATTTATACGCTGTAAAGTTTATTCATTTTACGTGTGCAATTCAATGATTTTAGTAAGTTTATAAAGTTTGTGCAAGCATCACTACAATCCAATTTGCAGCCACTTCCCCTTTCCACCGCCCTTCTAGGCAACCGCCAATCTACCTTCTGTCTCTAGATTCACATTTTCTGAGTATGTCATAGACATGCAGTCAGGCACTACGTGCTGTTTTGTGTCCGGCTTCTTTCACTTAGCATGATTGTGAGGCTCATCTATGTTGTTGCATGTGTAGGTACTTCATTCCTTTTTTATTAACAAATAGCATTTTACTGTATATTAATACCACATTTTGCTTATCCATTCATCCATGGATGGGCATTTGGGATGAAACTGTTTTGTAAAATGCATGCAATGTCAATGTGTCAACATAATATTAAATTGGAGAACTTGTTTAAAGTAAAACACATTTAAGCTTCTGAGGTTAAAACTGTTCACCGCAGAAGCCAGCAAACGCTCACCCCAGTTCTTTGCCTGTAGGTGAAGGTTTATCTGAATATATATTTCCAAGAAACCCAAAATACTAACAGTCCAGTGCACAGTGAAAACTCAAGTGAGTTCACAGTCCTAGCTCATGGTTCTTGGCACCAAATTTCAGAAGTACTACCAAGGTCTGCTTGGCAAATTTCACATGGCCTGTACCATGTTCAACACTCTTCTGGGAATTCTAGGGGTACCAAATAAATAGAAGAAATGACTTCCAATCAAATTTGAAGCCAATCAGATGACACTTAGCAGGCTCTATTCTTAAGATATCATTTTCAGCACATTTAAAAACCCAACGGTTTGTCATTTACTCTGACAATAAATATTGTGATAAAAACAGCTTACTCTAGATTCTAAACACACAACTTCCAATAGGATAAAAATGAGTTTTATAAGTATTGACATTTTTGGTTATTAATATTATTTTTGTTACCACGGCCAATATATGCCAAGGACTCAGTTTGGTGATCTACATGTATTTTTATACTACTCATCAAATGATCCTGATTTTATTGATGTGAAAGCTAAACAGATGGTTCGGATGAGTCGTCAATTTCCCAACGTGACACAATTATTAAGAGATGGAACTGGAATTTAAATCATATATATTCCAAAATACATTCCTTTTTTTTTTTTATGCTATAAAAGAAAAAGACGACAAGAAATAGGCTGCCGGGACATATTCACACAGACACACAACACAAGCTGCTTCTAGAAAGATAATTCTATTTCTCTTCCTAAATTTCTAGAGCCAATAAACTAGCAATTGGGTCCTTTTTCATTCTTAGTCAATAGGGAAGTAATTTAATGTCAAAGTGACATCCGATGTTTGAGTCCAAAGAAAAAGGATTCATCGCAACTGGATTGCATTGCTGAAAATGCACAGAATGGAAATAGCCCCAAGAGCATCATTCTTGAAATCACTTCTGATTCTATGTCCCTGGTGCGCTACACTACAATCCAATTTGCAGCCACTTCCCCTTTCCACCGCCCTTCTAGCGTATACGTTAATTTATTAACATATACGTTAATTTCCTCTTGTAGAAACATTGAGAACTCAGGCCTTAATATCTAGAAGTTGCCACTGCAAAGACAGATTTGCCAGGATTATCTCTGTCACTGTCTGATATGCAGTTTTGTGAAGAGTAGAAAAGTAAAAGGAAATACCTTCTATTTAATCTGGTTTACATTAAATCTTTTAATCCTTATCAGCACTGCAAAAAATTTTTTTCCCCAACAAAAAATAATTTTTTATAGGACAAAAATTTATTCCAGTCTGGTTAAAAAATAATCTTTTTTAACACTGGTTGGTTTCAGTCATAACATAGCACTCATTGTACAGTGCCACTTTGGCTGAAGAAGCATGAGACGCTGCTATTTAAATCTTTTCCTACGTCTTCTACTTAAGCCCTGTTGTATGCATCATATGACCACATCGAAAACCCAGTTTGTAAAACATAATTTCATTTATACCATTAAATATACGGTTTTGTAACTCGTGCTGGCAATACTGGAGCTTCCAATAATGGACAAAAGGCAGCACAAAACTCCGAAGTCAGCTAAAGCAGGTACTAAACGTCTCCCTAGCAGGAACCTTTGTTACATTTTGTCATTCGATATACGGCTGTTACGCACATAAATGTGATATTTAATGTTGGTTAGTTCCTCTCTATTGAGGAAACACAGCTCTATTTTCTAACGCTTAACAACCACGGACGCTTTATCATCAGAGCCGAGCGGAGCACATGGTATCTTAAATCACAGTGTGAAATCCAGGCCCCGCTCTGACGGCCTGCCACGCATCAGCTCGGCTGGCACCACTCCGAGCCTTTGGCTTCCCTTTTCAGGGGCCCATGTGCCAATTAGATTTTTACCTCAGGTAACTATTCAAAAGAGAGGCCTAATCATTTTAATGGGATGGGCGACATCTTAGGGGGAAAAATAACAAAATTAAAGTTGATTTTTAACCTGCAATGAAAAACAAGCCATGGGGTGTTTCCATGTGAAATCTTGGACGTCATACAAGGGATGGAGGGAAAACAACCAAAAGCAGAGGAGGAAAAAGGGAGGAGGGAAGAAGGAAAGTTTGCTTGAGTCATTTTCGGCCAGCGTCTGCTTCTAACTAAAGGTTCATGGAGTGGGTTTGGAATTTCATAATGCTGTGAACAATTAGCTACACTTGGTGTCAGGCACTGCAGAAGAAACGCCTTAGAAAGATCGCTTCCTTTTTATTCCTCAGCCTATCTCGAAGGTCAAGTCGTCATTATCGACAAAACTGCAGGAAAAAAAGTCACTTCCCAAGTTGGTTTTTTTTTTGTTTTTTTTTGCTGTTGTAATAAATAAATCATTTATGGGCAAGGAGCCTGGGAGTGACACAGGACTCCAGTGTTCAGGTCTGCAGTTTGATTTTTGTGGTCATTTGAAGAAATAACTTTCTTTTTAAAAAGAAGGGAAAAAAGAAGAGAAACAGAAACCAAGCAGAAGAACAGAAGAGAAAGGAAAAAAGAGAGGGGAAGACAGAGAAGAGAGTGGAACAAAAGAAATTGAAAGGAAGGAAGCTGGGAAGAAAGAGAATGGATAAAATGTGGAAGAGAAAACATCATTACTACTATTTCTGAAATCATGGTTTTTTTCTCTTTCACTTTGCTATGGGGAAAAGTCTGAGAAATTATTTTTCACCTTTATGTAGAATATAGAGCACAGAGTCTTTTGTCAAATGACTAATTTCTAAAATGCAGAAGAAAAAAATGCAGATAGACAAAACAGAGCATCTGTGGAACTAGTTTTACAACCGATAAGTGAAGATTTTAGGTCCTTTGGGATCCAACCGATTCAACTTTGGAAAAGGGGAGACTGTAGGTTTAAATCCACTTATACTACAAGAGGAATTTCTCTTTGGGGATTTTTTTTTTTTTACATTCTATTTTTTAATTTTCTGTGGATGCATCGGCATGTCATACAATGCTTGCTATGAAAAACACTTGGCGGAAATGGAAAGAGATTTGCCTGCTGTCATTATGCCTCCCGTAAACTACTCACAGAGAAAAGCTTCTGCTGCATTTACTTAGTGGCTCCTAAACTTGGCCACTGAGCTGGGAGCATATGCTTGCATGCAGGCTTTAACTTTTTATCACCCACAATCCTACACATGTGCTCTCTGGGCCTCCTTTTTCTGGTTCTCATTTTGACCTTTCTCCTAAGTGAGTTTAAACTTTAATTTCCTTAACTCCACCCTGGTCCCAGGCAATTAATCCCATTCATAATAAGAATTTTCTAATTTGACCCCTTAAATTTGTATCATTGCTGTGGGAAAGGGTGCTTTATACTTTGCCTATAAATTGAATTCACTTTGTGTGCAAGGATATAGAAAAAAAAAAATTCTGGCTACATCTTTAAAAATCAGCTGGCATCTGTTAATAAACCGTTGAGAAGCCTGTTAATTTGGGGGACTGAAACAATTATGAATCTACTATGGATATCCTTTCCTTGCTTTTGGTCTTTCTTCATAGGATTCGCATGGAGACCTTTTGCTTTAGTGCCCATCTGTTCTTACTGCTTATCCCCTACTGAAGTCAAGCTTGGTGAAGGATGGCTCTCCAAAGGTTCATAAGTTTGATTTGCATAGCCATTCAAAGTTTGAATATCCATCAGAATTTCCCTGGCCTGGAAATCAGGTTAGAAATGTCATGAGACCAAGTTCTCACAGGAGATTTCTCCAAATTTCTCTCTCTCTTTTCAGCCCAGCTAGAAATAAATTACAAGAAATCTTGCTTATTTCCCCTTTCTTTCTTTGATTGGAGCTATCATTTTTGGATGACCATTATTTAAACATTTAACTTTATTATAAATGTGTCAGAGGTCATTAAATGCTGCCAAATATTGACCTTGAGTATCATTTCAGGTCAGTTTTATTCTTCTCATTTTGTGTATGGCCTAAGTTCTGGAAAAACAGACAATGGAAATGAGCAAAATCATCTCTAAGCTGAGCTTGCAAGGACTCAGACTCAATGTATATCATAAACTTAAGACAACCAGCCAAAACTGACATTTACCTTTACAGAAAAAGACAAATTATCGTATTTCCAAAGTAAATTCTGTCTCTGTTTGAACTGCGCTCCCTGGCATGTTTACATGGGTTGTGTACTAAAGTGGTTCTTGCTCTGCCAAATGGCCAAATCTACGTAATCTGCAAAATTTCTCTAACAAAATTTGGCTGTCTCCTTTGGGCCTTGTCTTTATTGTTATAGTTGCAAGAAATATATTGTGATCATTAAATATACATAAATTTACATTTACCATGATAAATATACTAATATGTCTTTTATGCTGCTTTATTACATATAAAAATAAAAAAATCATTCTGAAAAATGAATATGAACAGACTATGAATAATAGTGGGACTATGAATAATAATGGAAAAGTGAATTTTAAATTAAATATTTCATTACACTGCTTTAATTAATTAATTATTTTAATTTTTCTTAGATCTAGGAGCAGTAGAAATCTGTACTTCTTTACTACCCACTATAGGAGAAAATGACATAATTTTTGGTATAACTTTATTTAGAAATTATATACTCTTAAATTGTATTGATAAAAATAAAACTAAAATTCCTTAAATATGATAGAGTATTGGCTCTATCTTTTTAAGAAATATAAGCAAAATAGATTTAGGGCATCAAGGAAGTCCTTTATGTCTAAATAACCAGTTATCTTAGAAAAAATAATCAGAAAGGAAAGTCATGGTTTTCCTGGGTGTCCAAGACCTTGAGTAGGGTGTTCTATAGCCCTCTTCCTAAGAAATTGAACCAAAATTATCCTAAGAACATTGAGGACTAATTTATCAGTTTATAAAGACACAGGCTATAATTTCCCATTAAAGTTGTCACCATTTATTGTTTGGAACTGAGACAGGTCATTTGACTTATTTTTTGTTTGTTTTAGTTTTCTCTTACATTAACTTGAAAATAAGAAACTCGCTGATGACTTTTAAGAAAAACTAAACAATTTTTAGTTTTTTTTGTATTGGTGATCAATTTTCTCCTTGTTATTATTAATATAAGGACTTACAAAACAAATAGGAAGTTCATTGTGATTCTGCAGGAGTGAAATTTGAGCATTATTGAGATTAACGATAATTTTAAAAGCAATCATTATTCCAATGTACATGCTTTGATTAGTAATAATACTTTCAGCTCTGATATATTTATTAAAATTAAAATAGATTCATAAAATGATCAAAGTAAATTTCATTAAAAATACTCTTTTAAATGTAAAGGATTAATTCCATTTTTCTAAACAGACAAAACAAAACAAACCAAACCAAACCAAACAACAAGCACAGCAGCAACAAAAATTTTGTATTCAAAAACCCTTTCCCATCTTGACTTCTGTGTTGCCACTTAAACCAAATAATACCACTACTGAATGATTTTCAAATCAGCTTTTCTTCACATCTTAAACAGGGCCCTGTCCTTTAACCTTGAATTATGAATAATTTTGAAGGACAAGTGGTCTAAGTCTTAGGACAGCTTCCTTCTTAGGGGCCTGGATGAAAGAAAGGAAGTAACTACATCAGAAACTGCCCTCAGGATGTTCTTGCCCGGTTTCAGACAAAAGAACATATTTTATTTATTTTCTTAGAAGTAATTTGCTTAAACAAATTATATAAATGTACTGAATTACATGTTTACATTGTAAATTAAATAATAATAATACTCAAATTCCCAGATAAGATGCAAATTGCAGTTTCTAAAATATACTTTAAACAATTATTTTCTCTATTTAATAATTATTATCAAATTATCTGGTGCATACTCCATCTCACATAACAGGAACGGTAAAACTTAAGTATTGCTAAACAAAGAAAAAATATATAGTATCCAGAGGCCTTTTAAGTTTGTAACCCAGGAGCATTTCACTCTGTTAGAAGATGATAGTACCGTACTGACGCACACTCTAATGATGTTGCCATGAATTACGTTTTCATTTTTTAATCACCTTATAAGAAAATTCTTAACTTTTTTGAAAGCCCTTTAAATAATGTTTTGCATTTATAGTCATTACACATTTTGTGACCACTAATAAAACAAAATAAGCAAACCATAAGGGGCTGAATTTTGGGTAAAAACACCAAATTGCAATAAGAAGGTATTTGTATAAATAGAGGGGGCTAATGTTTACATTAGGTTTTGAAATCATATATCTTAAGCAACTTACTGGCTCAACTTTGCCACTATTCCTTTAAATACAGTTGTATTTTTTCCCCATCCTTTAAAAGTACAGCTGAACCCTCCAATGTTGTAATATTTCCCAAATTAAATGGTTTAATGAAAAGTCTCCTTAATAATTAATTTATAAGACATATCAGTCTATACACTGACACTTATCATCTGCAGTGGTCCCTGACCCTTTTGGCAGCAGGCACTGGTTTCATGGAAGACAATTTTCCACGGGGGTGCGGAGCTCAGGCGGTGATGCGAGCGATGGGCAGCTGCTCTAAATACAGACGAAGCTTCTCCGCTTGCTTGCCCCGCCCTCCGCGCCCCCCTACCCGCCCTCACCTCCTGCTGTGCGAACCCCTCCCTTCCTAAGTTTCATGGGAGATAATTTTTCCATGCACTGGGGTGGAAGGGGGCAGCAGAACTCTGCAGCCCCATCCCTGACAGGCCTGGGACCAGTACCAGTCCCCCCTCAGCCCCGGGGGTTGGGGACTGCAGATTTAGAGTTACAACTCATATCTAAAAAGCTATCATGTTTTCCCCAGACTTCACTGCTTTATCAACCTATTTCACCTTGCATAAGTAAAGGATATATTCTGATGACTAGGAAAAAAATTATCCTCTACGTCCATATTGCATATTTTCTCAGCTTTATGAACACTTGCTTCATTTTTTACTACTTCCAACATTTGAATGAACAGTATTCCGTCAGCAAATTGACTGTAGACGTCTAACTGCCTTTTGTAAAACCCGTGAGCTCATCAGACGTGGGAGATAACTGAGCAACTACACCACATATGGGAAGGAAGCAGCACAGACGTACTTCCAACGTCCTGACAGTATCCTGATTAACAGGGCATGGGCCCTAGGAAAAGAGTGAAGACAGAAAAATAGTTCCCCGTGGAAGAAGTTAAGAATTTCTCTAATAACAGAATGAGTGAGCAGGTCAAGAGAACCACAGCTCTGCTACTGTTTAAAAGACTGTAGATAACAACGTAAACATTTCAGGGAAAGAACCATTTATTTCCGCTATTATCCTACATAGTAAAAGTTGTAGTTTAGTGCAGTGAATAGGAGTCTTTTCAGATAGTTTTGTTTTTTCATGTATTTTATGTCTCTCAATCGATTAATGTCATTTACTTTATTTCTTTCAGTAAATAAACTACGTCAAGAAATACATTATTAAATACTTCCTGATAACGACCCTCAGGAAATTACAATTCAGAAAAAAATCAGTATCTCCTTTACTGGGAGTATTTTTTTGAGAAGACAGTGACAAGGGGATGTGCATGTGACATGTTTGAAGGAAGGGGAAAGGGAGATTGTATCTCTG
Organism: Lepilemur ruficaudatus; assembly: GCA_963574885.1. Taxonomy (NCBI): domain Eukaryota; kingdom Metazoa; phylum Chordata; class Mammalia; order Primates; family Lepilemuridae; genus Lepilemur; species Lepilemur ruficaudatus. The sequence continues at coordinate 54,971 of CAUYRT010053361.1, forward strand.
CCTTACGGATACTAGGTTTAGTTTGCAATTTTATTAAAACTAATAAGGCATAGTGTGCCTAAAGCAAAGATGTTACGTTGGTTAATGGATAGTGTCTGAATCTGAGAATTAGCGAACATTAATTAGAGTCCCATTCGACCACCAAATTAAAAGACTTAAGATGTGTTATTTAATAGTTTTAAGCATGATTTTTAATAATATTATAAGGAAGACAAATCTCTATCAGAGATGAAGTGAGAATAATTTAAAACAGCATGGAGAAAGATATTTTGAAAAGTTACAATATCTATAAACATAATCTGTGAGGAGTAGTACAGGTTTCTAGAAATCTAAAATAGTTTTTTTCCCTCTTTTTTTATTTCAGCATATTATAGGGGTACAAATGTTAAGGTTATGTATATTGCCCTTGCCCTCCTCCCCCCCCCCCGAGTCAGAGTCTCAAGCGTGACCATTCCCCGGACGGTGCGCATCACACTCATTATGTATGTATATACCCATCCCCTCCTCCCCCTCCCATCTGCCCGACACCGGATAAATGTTATTCCTATATGTCCACGTAGGTGTTGATCAGTGAAACCAATTTGCTGGTGAGTACATGTGGTGCCTGTCCATCCATTCTTGGGATATTTCACTTAGTAGAATGGGTTCTAGCTCTATCCAGGAAAATGCAAGAGGTGCTATATCACCATTGTTTCTTGTAGCTGAATGGTACTCCATGGTATACATACACCACATTTTATTAATTCACTCATGAACTGATGGGCACTTGGGTTGTTTCCACAACTTTGCAGTTGTGAATTGTGCTGCTATAAACATTCGAGTGCAGATGTCTTTTTTATAGAGTATCTTTTGTTCTTTTGGGTAGATGCCCAGTAATGGGATTGCTGGGTCAAATGGTAGATCTACTTGTATCTCCTTAACGTATCTCCATCTTGCTTTCCACAGGGGTTGCACTAGTCTGCAGTCCCACCAGCAGTGTAGGAGTGTTCCTATCTCTCCACATCCACGCCAACACTTATTGTTTTGAGACTTTTTGATAAAGGCCATTCTCACTGGAGATAAGTGATATTTCATTGCAGTTTTGATTTGCAATTCCCTGATGATTAGAGATGTTGAGCATTTTTTCATATGTTTGTTGGCCATTATTCTTTCTTCTTTTGAAAGTTTCTGTTCATGTCCTTTGCCCACTTTTTGACAGGGTTGTTTGATTTTTTCTTGCTGATTTTCCTGAGTTCTAAACAGTTTCTAGTTATCAGCCCTTTATCGGATATGTAACATGTGAATATTTTCTCCCATTCTGT